>JARQOC010000001.1:161616057-161663557 GCA_033576535.1 Allobates femoralis
TTCTCTTATAATGCCTTTGTTCTCATGACCTTTTTATTCTTTTTCTACCGCATTGTACACCTTTCCCCTTTTTTATTTTTTTTATTTTTGACTTATTGTTATCTCAGATGTGGAACTTACTTATTCAGGCTCCATTACTGATCACGTCTGGGACATCTGGTTAGAACATGTTATACATTACTTGGCTAACGTTACCCCCAGTTATGTTGTTAATACGTATTAATAAGGAGGTGAATAAGCCTATACTTAAACCATAGTCAGGAAAATTTATTTTTATATGCTTTGCCTCTTTTTCCTTATTTTCCTTTATTTACTTTGTATGAGCAGAATACGAAATCAATGTACATGCTAAGAGAAACTAGATTTTATATTATCTAATGTAATTGTCTTATTTTCAAACTGTGATTCACTGTAACGTTGTATTCGCTTTAATAATTTTCAAGCCTTAATAAAGAAAGATTTACACAAGGGTCACATTACTACCCAAGTCCAATAGGGCAGTTGTCTTATGTCCATTAATTAGCACCTGCCTCAAATGTAGCACCTTACCCACAGTCACATAGTTCGCTACACTGGCGGTTTGGGCTTACGTAGACATCAGGCAGGTATACCAACAGTCCATGGGCTTTGTGTTGAGGGGACACTGCTCCATTGCGTATCCTGGCTTTTGGCGTCGCCAACACCTTATCACGGAGAAAAAATTATTTACGGTGCCTCGCTTGAGAGACCCGGGTTTCCGGCTCACTTACGAGCGGCATACATTCTTTGACTGTGATGGGGTCGAGCCCAGCGCAGGACCAGGTTGGAGGTCCCTAACTTCGGGTTTGGTGGATCTGGAATGCCGGGTTGCACGCAGTGTCCCAGAGTCCCGAATCAAGCCCTATGTAGCCACATGCCACTCCACCACGCTCACTAACTGATCAAGAGTACCCGGGTCACCCACCGTTGGATGGAAAACAGGCAGAGTGCGCACAAACCGGTCAACTACCACCCTCTCTATCATTTGCGCGGGGCTCAGGCTCTCAGGCTGCAGCCACTTCTCTACAAGGTGCAACAAGTCATAAGCATGAGACCGGATGGGTTTATCCTCCTCAAAGGACCACTGACTTACCCGTTGAGCCCTTACATACATATTAACCCCCATTCGAGCCAGGATCTCACCTTTCAGAGTCCCGTAGTTCATGGCGTCCTCTGTACAGAGGTACAGGAAGGCTTTTTGGGGCTCTCCTGTTAAGTAAGGTGCCAACATCTCTGTCCACTGCTCTGGCAGCAGTTTCTCCCGCTCTGTAACCCTCTCGAAAACTGCCAGGAAAGCTTCCACATCATCTCCCGGGGTCATTTTTTGCATTGCACGCCTTACCGCCTTCCGGACGCTGCCGTCATCTCCTGAACCTGGGGATGGAGCCATTGGCCTTGAATGGATTGCCTCAGTCAGATGATCCATCTGTCTCTGCTGATGCTCCTGTTGCTGCTGCATTTGCCTCCTTTAAAGACAGCTTTTAATTTTAATTTTGTTTATTCTTAATTAATATATATTAAATATTTGTGTTTCATTTTTTTATTTAGTATTGCAGGGGGTCAGCAGCATGTGAGACCACATCTTCTACTCTTGTCTGCTGGCAATTCAGATAAAAATATGTCCATTATATGCTTAACATACATTGTCTTATAGATCTGTTCACAGTCATGAAACACCATATTATGGATATTGCTTCTTGAAAATCCCTTGCAATTCCTTAATTTCCTTTCATTCCATATGTTTACAGTTTTTTGGCATGCGCACAAGTATGTTATTATAGCACTAGAGGTGGGCCTGATGCTATTGCATCAGTGGATGGTGACATCTCAATGAGGGCAGGCTCTGTGGCCCTGAGTGCAGAGGGCGTGTCTCCCTCCTGTCCGTCTCCTCCACACATGCTCTCTCCTAATGTATGTAAATAAATGTATTTTTACTTAATAACCTGTTTCTGTGTTTTTTGTTTTTTTTATTAATAAAGTGTCTAAATTCATGGTAAAAATGTCTAGAGCTGTGCTGTGTTTTCTATTGGCAACGCAGGTAAACCAAGCAGCTACTGGCTGCCAAGTCCTGCTGCCTGGTGTTACCTTTGCTGGCAATTAAAAATACAGCACTATTTTTTCTTTTTACTTATTTAAATTATAATTTTAAAAAAATTGGCGTGGGCTTCAGTGTACAACATTAAGAGAAATCCTTTATTGCATACAAAATAGACATATGCCTCATTGCCCACATTATTAGCTCCCACCAAATTCCCCTTTGATGCAACCCTGTAATTACTGTAATCTTGCGGTGGAAGGGGTGGGGCGGTGTGATACATCACGCGGCCACCATCTTTGTATAACTGTGTTCAAAGATAGCGGCCACACAAGCTAGTGCACATGCCCTTTCTGCCTCGGGCGCTCACTCTGCCCCCCGTGCTCTCTCTCTGCCCCCCGTGCGCTCTCTCTGCCCCTCGTTCGCTCTTTTTGCCCCATGAGCTATCTCTGCCCCCCTGTGCACACTATCTGCATCCCAGTGCGCTCTCTGCTTCCCATACGCTCTCACTGCCCCCTTGTTAACATTCTGCCACCTGTGCACTCTCTCTGCCCTCCTCGTGCCCTGTATGCCCCCCAGTGTGCACTCTGCACCCCCACATGTGCTCTGTGATCATTCAGGAAACAGAAAGAAGCCGCACACAGGACTTATCAAGCTGAAGCGCCATTAGCGGCGCGAAACGCCGTTGTACTACCACCCCCGTCCTCCCACCCACTCCCCACACCCTGCTATGTGTACCTGGGCACAATAAAACCGCTGATCTGAATTGATAAGTCCTGTGTGCGTCTTCTTTCTGTTTCCTGTATATTCATGTGTCTAATGAGCAGCACTGGAAATGAGCACCGGGACAGTCAGCTGCGGATTAGCAGGGAGAACATCCTCACCACCCGTGGACAGCCGTGGACTGCTGCGGCTGCGGCAAAAGACCTCCGGAGGAGTAGGTGTTACGCTGGGAATGAGTGCTGGCCCCGAATATCTTCAAAACCGTGATGTGCTCTGTGACCCCTCTGTGTGTGTTCTGCACCTTGTGCTTGCCCTCTGGCATTCTGTGTGCATGATCTGTGCCTCCCTATGCATGCTCTGTCCACCCTTGTGCTCGCTTTCTGTCCCCACACTGTCTGCACTTGCTTCCCCCACATGTGCGCTTGCTGCTCTCCTGTGTGCTCTCTGCCCACCCCATGAGTGCTCTCTGGCCCCCCATGTTCTCTCTCTGCCTCATGTGCATGCTCTCTGCCTCCACTGTGCTACTTCTCTGCCCCCCCGTGTGTGCACTTTGGCCTCTCCCTGTGCATGCTCTCGGGCTTTCCCCTATGCATGGTCTCTGGGCAACCTGTGTTTGCTCTCTGGCCCCACCCTGTGTGTGCTCTCTCCCTCCCCTGTGTGCGCTGTCTGCCCCCTATGGTCCCTCTCTGCCTCCCCGTGGTCATTTTCTATGCCCCTTGTGCTGTCTCTCTGCCCCCCTGTGTTGTCTCTCTGCCCTCTCTGTGATCAATCTGCCCCCCTGTGGTCATTCTGCCATTCATGAGGTCACTCATACTGTGGCAACCGGGCTGTTGGGATGAGCTGGCTGTGGGGGGAGCAGATTGCAGGGTAGAGGGAGAGCTGGGACCGGCTGCGGGGAGCAGTGACTGGGCTACAGGGAGTAGGAAGTTGGGACCAGGCAGAAGGGAGTTGGGACTGGGCTACGGTGACCAGGCTGAGGCCAACGTGTGGGTTTCCTGGCATCGGCTGTACCGCTACTGGGTGCCATATTTTCACACTCGTTATTTGTGTTTGCAAATATGGCTTCCACCGCCACATTCATTTCGGGGATTTCTGGACATCCTAGGTGTTGAAAAAGGAGTATATCAACACAGAGGTAATATCTCTGAATCCCACAGCCAGGTTTTGAATAGTGGACACGCAAAATCTAGATCTTGCTTTCCACTGAAGTAATTGTGGTGCCCCTCTGGCGGGACGCCACAGGGAGGTACTGCATGCCAAACAGAAGGTGTGGTGCCTCCATAGTCACAGGTAGAGAGGGAAGCTACAGACTCTGTATCCAAAACCACAAAATCCCAATCACAGCCACCCTAGCACCAGAGACTGTATATTCAGTAGTTCACAGGGGGGTGGAGCTAAGCAGAGCGGGAGATGTGACGTAAGTGACTGCACCGTGTACCTATTGATCCATATGGTACTGGTAAAGAACTGTTTGAGCTTATCTGGCTTCTGCATCAGTTATTTATCGTCTGAAGGGCCTCTACAGCACCACAGAGCCAAGTACTACTACTCCCCTCATCCACCCCGCTGCCCTGAGGTAAAGCTCCGCCTGTGGGGAGCTGAACTACCCAAACCTGCGGGTCCCCGCAGGTTGGTACGCGATCCGGGTTAGTAAATGCTAAAATTGTTAAAGTGACCCCGGTATCGTGTGCGTTGTAAAGAGTTGCATATTGTGTACTATTTTTCTTGTAGAACCTAAAGAGACTCACATAGACTTAAATGTGAACTTTTGTGTCGGAGCCTGATTGAAGTAAATCAGAGACTCAATACCCAGCCCCCGTTGGGCCAATCTGGACTAGAATATAGTTTTATTTGCAACGTTCTAAGTAGAAGTGCCTCCTGCAAAGGATGAAAGAATGTGTATGGGTTGATGTGATGTTGATGTTTAAAAGTTACCCGATTATATGTAATTAAAATTTAGGACCAAACCCGGTTTGGTTTCAACACTCGAACACTCAAGGACGTGGCGCCCCTCTGGCGGGATGCCACAGGGAGGTACTGCATCCCAAACAGAAGGTGTAGTGCCTCCACAGTCACAGGTAGAGGGAGAAGCTACAGAGTCTGTATCCAAAAATCCACAAAATCCCAATCACAGCCACCCTAGCACCAGGGACTGTATATTCAGTAAGTCCCACGGGGTGGAGCTTAGCAGAGCGGGAGATGTGACGCAGGTGACAGTTAACAGCAGTCAGTCAGACGGTGTGATGAGAGCAGAACAGACGGATGCAGTTCAACCTGCACTCTGACAGGAGGGTATCTCAAAATTAAAGAGGTAACCCAGACAAGAAAGGGGCACTCCAGGACTGGTCAGAGCGGCTGGAAAGTCCAGGTAAATACCGGTAAACCGGAATCGAGGTGGTTTGTTAAGGTGTATCCCAAACTGCTGACCGGCAGGCTGTGGGCCCTACCAAGAAGGTGCACAGCATCCTTCAAAGTAGTCCAACCTCTGTCCCAAAGCTGGGTTCAAGACGCTGACAAGTAAGAGAAACTTTAAGCAACAGACCCGGGAGCAGAACCAGACTCTAGAGCTAAAAAGCCATAAAGAATTGGACCAAGAAAAGCATTTGAGAGGCACCTCTGACAGACTCTGTGGCGAACCCCAAGGCCTGTGGCAACAAATTCCCTGGCAAACTAGACTGTGCCGTGTACCTATTGATCCATTGGGTACCAGTAAAAAACTGTTTGAGCATATCTGGCTTATGCATCTGTTATTTATCGTCTGAAGGGCCTCTACAGCACCACAGAGCCAATGACTACTACTCCCCTCATCGACCCAGCTGCCCTGAGGTAAAGCTCTGCCTGTGGGGAGCTGTACTACCCAAAGTTGCATCACCATCACCTAAGCGGCCGGCTGCAGCGCTGGTAACTACATCACCAGGTAACACACAGGTGGCGTCACGTATAATAATCCCCCATCACAAATAATTTTCCCCTCAGCCATTGAGTATCCAAGGCACGGGACGGGACCCGACCATGCGTGATCCCACTGAAGTAGAAACCTGTCCGGGTATCCGAGTACCCCCACCCTGTCAACCGACTCATAATCGTAAAGAAAAGCCGACTGAGATACCAATAGTGAAGTTCTGTTAATGAAAAAGGCATAACCATCCAAAGCAATAATTAATAACTTGCAAGTTTTCAAAGGAATAAGCATAGAAAAAACAGTGTCTAAAACTAAGTCCAAAAGATGTGCGCTGCACAATTGCCCAACTTGAGTTATGCCTATTTAGCTTTGTCTGGGCATGTGTATACAAATGGAATACCTGTCCAAAAACTACAGGAAAAACTCAAATTCTGATACATTTCTTGTCTGACTTAAAAATCCAGTGTGGACTTGTGATACAGTGTCATAAACCCCAAAAGCACATAGTATATCTACTGTTTTGGGAAAAGGAAGGTGGTCTGGTATACTTTGGTCTTGTATGTAAAATATGTCTAAGTATAATAACGTGACCCTTCCTGAACCTGTCTGGACACACTGTCTCCAGGCCTAGTGTTCAGCAGACGGTAGACTCGTTATTTGGTCAGTCAATGGCATATATGTCCATATGTTCGGTCACTAAGATAGTGAGTCCCCTTAGTACACAGCATCACTCAGAGTAGTGAGTCCTCTTAGTACATACTGTCACTCAGTTGGTTAGTCACCGTCTTAGCACCACCTATCCAAAATCCTTAGAGCAGTAGATAAGATGAACAACAATATATGACCAATGATATGGTCATTTTGAAACAAATGTTGAACATGACAGCTCAGTATTATGCAAATTGATTTATTTCATAGGTTAAAACCAGTATAAATTGGGGATAGGGGGCAGAGGAACCTGGGTAACAACCACAGGTGGTGGGCACACACTTATCCAGAAGTAGACACCAATATAGTATAGAAAAATTTCTGATGTAAACGGGTTATACTCTAAATGACAATAAACCATTGAGTATGCAGTCTATTTAAAGTAAAAGATCAGCCATAGAGCAAGGTTGTATCAGCTGTTGTACATATAGAATTGTATACAGCTGTAGTACATTATGTTTAGGATGTATACAGTGATATATCACACATATAAATAGACTAGATAGATGGGTGCCCGATGCACAATGCTCGGGATTTAGCAGAGCGAGTCTTACTCGCAATGGCGCTTCGCAGCAATGCTTCGCGCTGCTAAGGATCGCCATGCCGCTGCGCGGGCTAGGAGTCGCCTTAGAGCTGCTGCAATGCCCTGCGCGGCCAATGCTTCATTGTATCCACATGACACATTGACTCGCAGCGAGTGCGTCTCAAAAGGGGCAAAAATCCATTGTGATTATATAATAGATGGACTGCTAGTTCAAGAAATATATTCCCAATAGTGAAAGGCATAGAGTATGAATTGAGTGGCAACAATTGCCAGCACTCAACAGATGTAGTGTCTCTCACTAGTCTCTGGTCGGATAGGGTGGTGCGACCCCAACAGCCGTTTCGGCGACCCTCTCAGGGGTACCAGAATCCGGGAGGGAGACGTTTAAGCACTTATTACAACAGCTGATACAACCTTGCACTATGGCATGATCTTTTACTTTAATGACTGATACTCAATGGTTTATTGTCATTTAGAGTATAACACGTTTACATCAGAAATTTTTCTATATATGTTGTGTCTACTTCTGGATAAGTGATTGCCACCACCTGTGGTTGTTACACAGGTTCCTCGCCCCCATCCCAATTTAATGGTTTTACCTATGAATAAATCATTGATAATACTGAGCGTCGTGTTAACATTTGTTTCATCTTGGTACCTTATGGTGATTCTCTATAGTGTTGTGCTCCCATCTATGGGTATAAATAAGCATTTCTGATGAAGTTGCTAACTAGATATGTCATTTGCCAAGTTTCATCTTGTGATGTACAAAAAACAGCAAAGGTAAAGTGTTGAAAAAAGTCATAGATAGCTGGTATGGATTCACGAATTATGTTAGAGTCCAAATTATTTAGCCAAAACTATGGAAGACTCAAATTGATACATTATTGTATGACTTAAAATTCAATGTGGACTTGTATCATGTAATGATAAACAAACAAACAACCTCCCAACTCAAAAACCACAATATATCTACTGTTTGGAAAAGGAAGGGTCTGGTATACTGTATTTAGGGCAACCTTATTATGAACACATATACAGTGACTGTTTCATAGGACCTCATCATTTGATGTACTAATATCTTAATCTGACTGTAAGCCCTGATGAGCCTTTGAGAATTAGGAAAGGCAAAACACGTCGGCAAAGACCATCATTGGTCATATATTGTGTTTCATCTAATTTGTAAAAGGAGGCCGAATATGCGGAGCAGCACACACAGACCACAACCTGGACGCAGGATCAATCAATGAAATAACGTGGATAAACTGAACAAGGGGAACCCGCAAAACGCATATCAAACTAAGAGTAATGGGGAGTATATCTACTAACTAATGCATCTGAACTATAGATGAGTTTTAATTGATAGAATGTGGATTTCCAGATGCCTACTGCAGCCTCACTCCTCCTAATGCACCTCCTTATTTCACTTTTAATACAGGCATCCCATGTATTACTAAGGATCCAAGGATCCATGGGCGTACCCAGCGTGGGGCAGGGGGGGCAGTGTGTTCCCCCCAGAAGGGAGCAGGAAAGCCACCATATGGCTAATTAGTATGCGATGCTCTCCAGACTGCAGCCTGCAAGGCATCGCTTATCTCCTTTTGTGCTGAGGGAGGAGAGGGGGGGAGCTAGAGTGCAGGGGAAAGTGGGGGATGGGCTGCTCCGGCTGGCACTGCTTTCCATTACATGTGCCCAGCCCATCACACTTCGGAGACAATCCTGCGGTCTCCTTGATGTCACACAGCCCCCTGCACTTTCCTTCCCTCCAGACTCAGAGAGGATAATCACTGGTAAATGAAGAACAAAACAATGCTTAAACTTTACTGACAATGCACAAACCTAACAATATAACATTTACACTTAAGGTACCGTTACAGGCACGACGTTAGAACGATGTCCGCAACGATCTCATGGAGCCGCGGTCGTTTCAGACATCGTTTTGACATCGTTGGTGAGATGTCACACGTCTTGATATCGTGGATGACTCAACAACGATGTTGTGAGGAGGTATTGTTCGCACAACCCATTACCTGCTCATTGTGTGAATGGGCGAAGTCGTAAACGACATCGTTATCGCGGTATCACACACCGATATACCAGGTTGGCTGATCATTGAGAACATGTACTCAAACCTGCGATCAGCGATCCAACGACTCAGCGTAGTTGAATCTCGGTGTTACACGTAACGACGTCCTAACGATGTCGCTTGAACGACTCCAAACCCGTGAAGTTTCAGCGATATCGTTAACAATGTCATGCCGTGTAACGGGCCTATACAGGATTGGAGTTGTTGGACTAAACATATTCCAACAGTAAGCCAAACATTCGACTACTAATCCAACTCTGACTCCTCCAAAATGGAAACCGACTCCGACACCACAGTCCTGGTGGTAACTGATCTCTCAATGAGTTAATAATACATACTCATCTCTGTCTCTCTGAAAAAGTCTTTCCAGTGCATTGAGAATGAATGGTTAGTGATGGGGACAGGGAAAGGAGTTGGATAAAGTGTAAAAACTGCACTTTTTTGTAATTAGACATACTGTATAATCATATTTACCTACTATAGATTTATGAAACAAAACAAAACATAGACACATACTCTGACTCTTGACCTTCTTCTACTAGTTCAGTATTACCTGCTATGTAAATAAATAACAAGCAAGAATGAACTCTGGCCGGTTTCCCAGGAATGGCGGCTGCCTAAGTTTAGTTACAGGTTTGCAAGAAAATGAAACTTTGATTACAGAGAATCAAAGGTATGAAATGAAAGTTATATCTGTGCATTTATGAAGGAAGACATTTTATGTCTGTTACTAAAGGTAGTTCAATTTTTTGGTAACAAAATCTGTTTCAAGTCATAATGTGTATTATGTTTTATCAGTTTCATTAGTGCTGTAGAGATTGATCAGCTTTTCTACAGAAACATTTAGATACAACTATAGGATCATGTTTAAAGGGGATATCCAGGATTAATAAAACTTTGCTGCATTCTTTCAAAATCAGCGCCACCCTTGTCTACAGGTTGCATGTGGTATTACAGCATAGGCCATTCACTTCAATGGAGATGAAATGGAGATAGGGGTGGTGCTGTGTTTTAAAGAAATCAGCCATGTTTCTGCAATTCTGGACAACCCCTTTAACATATTCTACACTAAAAAATATTAATATTAGGATATCTACGCCACTTCTGACAGTTCAGTGCATACAGGACTTTCAGAATACGCGTAGCTTGCGCTCCTATGCAAATTGGGTAGCAGCAGAAAAGTCCCCACTCGGGCTGCAAAAGCCAACAGGACTTCAAACAGAGTTTGTAATAAAGTATTGGCTTTTAAACATTACTGCAGCCCCTCACCATGTCCCCACTATGTACATATATATTCCCAGTACATTTTAATGACAATTACACACATCAAACATCATTATTATTATTTATTTATAGAGCACCACTGCATCCATGGTGCTGTATATGAGAAAGGGATACCTACAAACAAGTTAAAAATACAATGAACAAACTAACAGTGACAGACTGGTACAGAGGGGAGAGAGGACCCTGCCCTTGCGGGCTTACATTTTACAGGGCAATGGGAGGGCAACAGTAGGTTGGGTCTGCTCGGGTAGTGGTGGAGCGCCGGGGCCAGTGGTGGTGGAACGCAATGTCCAGTAGTTGTGGAGCGCCGGGTCCAGTGGTGGTGAGGTGGCACTGTGGTCATTGTAGACTGTAGGCTTTTCTTAAGAGATGAGTTTTCAGGTTCCACATGAAGGTTCCAAGTGTAGAAGACAGTCAGACGTTTTGAGGTGCAGAATTACAGAGGATGGGGGATGCTCAGGCGAAGTCTTGCAGGCGGTTAGATGAGGAACGTACAAGTGTGGAGGAAAGGAGGATATCTTGGAGGCCCAAAGATTACAAGTTGGATGATATCGGGAGATTAGTTCAGAGATATATGGGGGGACAGATTGTGAATGGCTTTGTAAGTCAATGTTAGTAGTTTGAATTGGATACGCTGGGAAATTGGGAGCCAGTGGAGGGATTTGCAGAGGGTAGAAGTGGAGGAGCAGCGAGGAGGGAGGTGGATTAGTCAGGCAGCAGAGTTAAGGACAGATTGGAGATGTGTAAGAGTGTTAGCAGGGAGGCCACAGACGAGGAGGTTGCTGTAGTCGAGATGGAAGATGATGAGGGCATGCACTAGTAGTTCAGTAGATTGAGGGTTGAGGAAGGGACGGATTCTGGAAATATTTTTGAGTTGTAGACGGCGAGAGCTTGAATGTGTGGTCCGAAGGATAAGGCAGAGTCAAGGATCACTCCGAGGCAGTGGACTTCAGGTACAGGGCAAAGTGTGATATAATTTAGTGTGATTGATAGATTAGGTAAGGAAGGTGCACGAGATGGGTGAAAGATGATGAGTTCAGTTTTGTCTACATTTAGTTTAAGGAAGCGAGAGGAGAAGAAGAGGATATGGCTGAAAGACAATCTGGGATTCTGGACAGCAAAGAGGTGATGTCTGGACCAGAGAAGTAGATCTGAGCATACAGGTGGTACTGGAATCCATGGGACTTTATGAGTTGTCCTAGGCCAAGGGTATAGATAGAAAAAAGAACAGGTTCCAGGACAAAGCCTTGAGGGACCCCAACAGAGAGGGGATGGGGTGAGGAGGTAGTGTTGGAGTGGGAGACACTAAATGTGCGGTTGGAAAGGTAGGAAGAGATCCAAGAGAGGGCAAGGTCAGTGATACCAATGGAAAAGAGGATCTGTAATAGAAGGTAGTGGTCGACTGTGTCGAATGCAGAGGACAGGTCAAGAAGAAGGAGGATGGAGACGTGTCTGTTAGCTTTGGCGGTAAGTAGGTCATTAGTAATTTTAGTGAAGGCGGTTTCAGTGGAGTGGTGGGGGCGGAAGCCAGATCTAAGGTTGTCAAAGAGAAAGTTGGATGAGAGGTCGGATGAGAGTACAGTGTGGACATGCTTTTCAAGAAGTTTGGAGGCGAATGGGAGCAGCGATATGGAGCGGTAGCTGGATGTGGAGGTCAGTTCAAGAGATGGCTTCTTCAAGACAGGTGTAATTGTTGCATGTTTGAAAGCGGAAGGAAAGGTCCAGAGGTTAGTGATAGATTGAAGAGGTGGGTTAGGGCTGGGATAAGCGTGGTAGTGAGATTGGGGAAGAAGTGGGATGGTATGGGGTCCGATGCACAAGTGGTGAGGTGCAATTTGGAGAGGAGGTGTGCAAGTTCTCCTTCAGTGATGAAGGGGAGGAGGGTTAGTGGGGTAGGGGAGTGGTCTGATATACATAGGGGTTGGGATGGTTGGGTAGCAAAGACTTGTCTGAACTGATCGATTTTGTTGGTGAAGTGTGTTGCGAAGTCTTCTGCAGAGGTACAAGAAGTAGGGGGGCAGTGGGGGGCGAAGGAGAGAGTTAAATGTGTTGAATAACTGCCTGGGTTGTGCGATAAAAAGGATATGAGGGTAATGAAGTAGTTCTGTTTAGTGAGAGCTGACTTGAATGTGAGAAGTGCTTGTTTGAATGCTGCGTAGTCTTCTTGCGAATGTGTTTCCTTCCAGTGCTGCTCAGCAACCGTAGACTCTCACCACGAGCATTTTAGTGGTGTCTGTGTGCCAGGGTTATCTGTTGATTCGTCGTGTTCTGACGTGAACGAGAGGGGCAACTGCATCAACTGCTGCTGTGAGTGTAGAGTTGTAGAAAGCTGTGGCATTATATGTGTGATGGAATGAGGACATGGAGGATAATGGTAGAATAGGGTCAAAGAGTATGTGAGTGTCAACATGTGTGAAGTTTCTGCGAGGGTGTGCGAGTTGGTGGACATGGGTAGCAGGTGAGGAGGACAAGGATGAGAAGGTAAGTAGATGGTCTTGTGTGAGACAGTGACTGGTGTGATCTATGATGGCCGGTATGTGTCTCCCAGACTGTGCTCCATATCCCTATAAGAGCCCTCCACTCCGGGTCTTTGAGAATCCCCATGTCTAGGCCTGTATTTAAAACTCGACCTGCAACACATAGGGTGGGGTCTCAGTTGATGCCAAAGATTCTAATGAGTGGGAGCTGAGAGAGTAGGTTGTGTGCTGACAAAACACAGCCTAGTCGTGTGGTCTCGGCTCTCGTCCGTCGACCCGGCCAAGACAGAACCTGGCAGAGATACAGGGCTCATACAAGACTGTGTTGCAAACATACAAGGTTGTACCGGCTGCATCCCGGAACCCGGAGGTCTGTAACCAATTGAACTTTGTGAATAAACAGTGTTGTTGTGTGAACCAGAGCCTGGTCACTGCCTCCAGTCTTGCTAAACAATGCCACTACCTCACAGTGGTCAGATAGGGGTAGAAGGAGGGCTGTAGGGTTAGTTGGGGGGCAGAGGCATGTAAAGATGAGGTATAGTGTATGTCCGTCTGTGTGTGAGGCTGTGGAGGACCATTGAGAGAGGCCAAAGGATGAAGCAAATGACAGGAGTTTGGAGGCTGTTGACTGGTTGGTATCAATGGGGATGTTGAAGTCACCCATTTTGATGGTGGGAATGTCAACAGAGAGAAAGTGAAGAAGCCAGATGGATAATTGGTCAAAGAACGCAGTGGTAGAGCCTGGTGGTCAATATATGATGGCCACTTGGAAGTTTGATGGAGAGTAGATATGGACAGAGTGCAGTTCAAAGGATGAGAGGATAAGGGAGGGAGGAGCAGGAATTGGGTTGAAGGTGCAGTTGCTAGAAAGGAGAAGACACACTTTTCCACCATGTTTGTTGCCAGTGTGAGGTGTGTGGGAGAAATGAAGTCCGCCATAGCACAGTGCAGCAGAGGAGGCCTTGTCGAAGGGTGTCAGCCATGTTTCTGTGAGGCCCAGGAAGGATAGTCTGCGAGAGGTAAAGAGGTTGTGAATGAAGTGGAGTTTATTACACATTCCAGATTGCTCCAGAGAGAGGGGGCAGTGGAGAGGGGATCTGGGGAATGGGTTTTATATTTAAAAGATTGCAACTGTTTCTTGTAGGTGTGGTGTGATAGGAGGGAGAAATAGTGGGGAATGTTAGCTGTGGAGGTCCTGGGTTGGGAGATATGGCTGATAGGAGAAGCAAAGAGAGAGCAAGCAGGTGGGAGAATGAAAGTGGTCAGCTAGTTTTGTCTTTCTGCAGGAGAGGTGTGAGATTGAGGAGCAGGTCAGCTGAGGAGCTCAGGTGGGGAAGTAAGAGGGATTGGGAGATAAATATTTGTGTTGGGAGCGATGGAGTTTGGGGGTAGTGGAAGAGGGTAAGGATTAGTGAAGCAGTAACTGTTAGGGCATAGGTAAGCATGGTGAAAGTGTTAGTGGGAAAGTAAAGTAGCAAAGACAGTTAGCAGACGGGTATAGCTGGTACCTTCTGGTTACTTCTGTGTTATTTCTGGGATATTTCTGAACACTTAAGAGACACTTGAAATGACACGGAGGAGACTACGGTCCAGGAGACCTCCAGGTATCATTTAAATACGGTTATGAGAGTCCAGAAAGTGATTTCAGCTGACCAGAGGGGAGGGGCAGGAGGGGTATATGTTAAACAGAACAGGCAGGGTGAGTTATCGAACAGGAGACAGGACACGACTTAGCTAATTAAACAGCAGGGAGGCAGGCCTATACCATAGAGGCAGAAAATAAACATTTTGTGCAGATCAAATACATGCAAAGTAAGAATAAGGAGTGGATTAGGTCAGACAATTTCCAATTTGTAGCATAGCATAACATATGTACACAGCTCAGCAGGAAGTATCACACAGGATAGGATTGGATACATGAGTTTTCAGATTGCAAGCCATTTTTAGATAGGGTTTTCAGATAGCAAACATACCACAAGCCCTGTTTCTGAAGTGTCATTAACTTGAAATGACAAACGCAGGAACAAAATCTGCACCTTCTCCGCGCCAAAAACCGCATTGTGTGCATGACATTTTTTTTGGTGCATATTTTGTCTGAAGGTGCAGATTTTTTGGAGAAAAAAAAATGCTCACCACTATTCACCCTTAAAAGGTACCTTTACACGCGGCAACTTTTCTAGGAATTTCACTGGCAACTTACTGGTTGCAGTGAAATCATGGAGACATTGTTCCATTTGTACACGGCAACAAGATACAACAATGTGTCCATAATTTCACTGCAACCAGTAAGGGCCACTTTACACACACCAACTTATCTGTCCAACTTCTGAACAACTTACTGGTTGCAGTGAAATCATGGACACATTGCTCCATTTTGTGGCTGTGTACAAATGGAACAATGTGTCCATGATTTCACTGTAACCAGTAAGTTGTTCAGAAGTTGGACAGATAAGTTGGTGTGTGTAAAGTGGCCATAAGTTGCCAGTGAAATTCCTAGAAACGTTGCCGCGTATAAAGGTACCTTAGTAGTACTGGAAAGCTACAGCGGCAAATGTTGGCTTTGAATAGTGGAAAGAATTGAATACTTTATTATTACATAGTCTCAACATTTGCACTTTCAGAATGGTATGCATTAGATGATTTAAATGGGAGTTTGGGTAAATTGAAACTGATACCTAATAGGGAATCTACATAAATATATTGTACTAGCTGATCTGGTCAACGACAATGTATCCTACGAGAGGAACTTGGTAGAACTTAGAATACAAGGATTGACAAGATTGTAAAGGTAGTGAGATAGAGTTTGAGTAAAGACGTTATTGACAGAATTGTTTGGTTGGATATTTGGGGAACAATGCTATGGTTACTGATGATTATTGAACTATTATTACTATTTGCACCTGTCAAATTTTGAAATAATGCATATTTCACATTTTCGGTTAGTACAATAAACCTCATGTCAATCCGGAAATATTACAGTGTCCATCAGTTATTACATATATCACACTGAAATAGCTGTTGCAAAAACCCAATTTTAAACAAAAAAAAATGAGTAAGATTAAGAGGGGTGCCCAAACTTTTTCATATGACTGTATATAATACTGCACTATATGGCAGCTATAAGGCTGCATATATAATACTGCACTATATGGGAGCTATAAGGCTGCATATATAATACTAATACTGCACTATATGGGAGCTATAAGGCTGAATATATAATACTGCACTATATGGGAGCTATAAGGCTACATATATAATACTGCACTATGTGGGAGCTATAAGGCTGCATATATAATACTGCACTATATGGGAGCTATAAGGCTGCATATATAATACTGCACTATATAGGAGATATAAGGCTGCATATATAATACTGCACTATATGGGAGATATAAGGTTGCATATATATAATACTGCACTATATGGGAGCTATAAGGCTGCATATATAATACTGCACTATATGGGAGCTATAGGGCTGCATATATAATACTGCATTATATGGAGAAATATGAGGCTGCGTATATAATACTGCACTATATGGAGAGATATGAGGCTGAATACATAAGGTTGCACTATATGGAGAGTTTTGAGGCTGCACTATATGGAAAGTTATGAGCCTGAACTATATGGTAGGTTTTGAGGCTGCACTATATGGAGAGTTTTGAGGTTGTATTATACTATATGGAGAGTATTGAGGCTGCACTATATGGAAAGTTTTGAGACTGCACTATATGGAAAGCTATGAGGCTGTATTATGCTATATGGAGGGCTATGAGGCTGTATTATACTATATGAAGAGGCTGTGAGGCTGCATTATACTATATGGAGAGGCTATGAGGCTGCATTATGCTATAAGGATGGCTATGAGGCTGCATTATTATTATTATTATTATTAAATATTTATATAGCGCCGTTAGGTTCCATGGCGCTTTACATGTGTAAGGGCAGATGAGGACAAGAACATAAATGACAACAATTGAATCATACAGGTACAGTATTATGCTATAAGGAGGGCTATGTGGATGCATTATGATATATGGAGGGATGTGAGGCTGCAGTATATGGAGGATAATGGGGGTTCATTATAATAATTGAATGACTATGGGGGATGCCTTATGAATGGATAACTATGGGATGCATTATAATACATAGAGGATTATGGGGATACATTTTAATATATGGGGGAATATGGGGATGCATTATAATAATTGGATGACTATGGTGACGGGAGGAGGCAGACCATAATAAACCAGGATTGGGGACATATATACCATGATAAGGGCCATATTCCAGGAGAAGAACCATATATAGCAGGATGAGGGACATTAATCCTTAATGAAAGGGGAAAGGGGTCAATTTATGAGTCTTTAAAGGATTTAGAACGTTACATGTGGCCCATACCAGTAACATGCGGGGAGAGACCAAGGTCTAAGTTTCGCACCGGGGCCTGCCAGACTCTGGTTACGCCACTGATCATTTACTGCATAGGAATTGGCAACAGACTCCAGAAGTTAAATTATCAGCACAAACCTTGTAGAAACACTGAGCTGGTAAGGAATGAGCAGAGATTTCAGCCCTGACATTTGTAGTGTAAATTTATGTGCTTTTTTTATTCAAGTGATATGGTATTATTTATCATGTCGGAGACGAAACAAGGAAGTAGTACTATCTCGGAAAGCCTTTGTAAATAAGTCACCACTGCCACATTAAGAAACTTCACATTTAGAAACCTGATAGACTGGTCTTCATAAGAAGTAGAACATTGCTCACATTTCTTTGTCTATCTGAATCATTCAAAAGATTCATTCTCTCTTTACAAGAACAATCCTTGTCTCAGATTTCTCACAACGAAGGGATTAATGCATGGTTGGCAAAACTGTCAGAGGAAGCATGTGGAAAAACAATGTGTTGTGAACATTTCCTGCACTCTCAGCACCGCATACAAACACAGATATTACTCTTTGAACCTTAAAGGACAACTGCAGGAAATGCATAATACACTATATCTAGTGCAGCGTCCGAAAGGGCGACACATGGCTTCTATCATTAGAGCACTATGAACTGTTGAGTGCCTGCCCTAGACATTAAAGGAGTTGTCCACTACTCAGAAAATCTCTCCTTAAATATTATATTTCCCATTGTAAAATAAATATTAATGATCATCCCTCACATCAGCAATGTCAGTGCTGAATCTCCTGAGGCTTCTATGACATTGTTACGCCATGAAAGCATGGCGGCCGATCACTGGTCACTGATGAGCTGCTTCATTCACACTTGGACCAAGCTGAGACGTCTCAAGGAAATGCCAGAGCTGCAGTCCTGTTGCCGGCACCAATTGTTATGCAACGTAACCACTGCAGCCAATGTCATGGGAGAAGAGGTAGTCTAAGTGTTGGGAAACCCCTTTAATGTTATTTCATGCGTGTATTTGTGGCTGTGGTAACTAGATGCATTTTTAAGAACATGGCAAATTATTTCTAGAACCCTAAAATTCTCTACGCTATTATGTACCACAAGAAAAAAGACATACACCACAAGAACGGAGGTAAAACAAAATCAAAACATTCATCTTTTGGAATCAGTTTGCCCTTTGCTTTAAATGTACATTTTATGAACCACTTTCTAATACCACTTTCTGGAGGAAAAAAAGGTAACCCCTGGATAAGTTATTCTGTTCAAAGCATTACTGTAATATGAAGGTGACCTTAAAGAGGTTGTCTAGTATCTAAAATGTCCATTCTTATACCCTAACCACTTTTGCAATTAACTTTAATACATAATATCCTAAACTTCTCTCTATCTAGCTAATCCTTAAATGTGTTCTTTTTTTACTTCATTTCCTGTGACATTTCGTTTGAGAGGTGTCTGAAACAAGATGTCACAGGAGGCTGGGGCTGCCCTCACTTCTTCTTGTGCCTATCTCCCTTTCTGGAACAAGATGTTATCAGGGGGCAGCCCTGCCCCTCAAACAAATCGTCATCAGGGGACGGCATTGGTGTCACTCACTGCTTCTATCACCACCGAAAAACGACATCTGGTTTCACAGTTTGAAACTGTGGCGGTGGAGATATAAGCAGAGTGCTGGAGCTGCACTCACATCTCCAAAACCTTCTATTACACTGGATCCAGGACATGTTGAGGGTGTGGTGAAGGAAGAAAGTGTAATAACTGCAGTGCCAACACCTGATGACGTGCTGTTCTGGAGGAGTGATAGATATTGCAGGGAAGTGAACGCAGCCCCAGCCTCCCGTGACATCACGTTTAAAACATCTCTCTAATGAAACATCCCAGGAAGTGAAGTTAAAAACCAATGCATTTAGGGACTAAAAAGATAAGGAGAACTTTAGGGTAATGTATAATAAAGCAAATTTTTAAAAATTGATATTTAGACAATAAATTTTAGGTACCCAGCCAACCCTTTAATGGTACCCTTACACGCCGCTACCAAAAGGTAGAAACCGGCAGGTGTCGGAGACAATTGTACCCGATACCTTCAAAACACCGCGAGGTTGCGGCTTTTAATTCAGGTAACACCTTCCTGTCTCTGTGGACACCTGTCTTTCAGCCGTGCTGAAAATCAAGCAGGTATAAACCCTATGATGGCGGCGTGTAATTGGGCCACAGGAAGGTATTTGCGTGGCCTAACATAATCCCTGGGGTGTGCCACGGCGGCATGTATACCACGCCCCATCAGCGATCATTGGTGGAAGCTCCTGCATTACGACTGGTTGTCCCTGCATAGGGCGGCATATTTAACGAGCTGACCAGGGAACGAAAATACCTTCTGTGGAGCACCTTGTGGCGGCGCGTATTTGCAGTATCAGGTACCGTTAGCAACCGTTGTAAACGCGCGCGTGCACGTGCGGTCCCTACCTGTTGCTACCTTCGGTAGCGGCGTGTAAAGGTACCATAAGGGTGAATTGGAGGTGATGATTTACAGTTTAAAGAGGACCTGTCACCAAACCAGGCATGGTGATCTAATTACAGCTCTGGATGCAGCATGTCTGCAGCATGCAGACAAGGGGTCCCTCAGCACTTCAGCAGCCCTGTACCCCGAGATAAGACACTTAGAAAACTTACATGCTACAGCCACTAAGGAGGTGGCTAGGGGCTGCAGCCAAGGGCAGATTCACACCCCCTGCATGTGTAATCTGCCCACCGCTGCCAATCATTCTCTCCCTGTCTGCAGCATTTAAACAGAGTTTTTTTTTCTCTCTCCCAGAAAGTCCATTAGCCCCGCCCCCTGAGGGGAGGGGCTAAATGGGGGAGAAAAAAAAACACTGTTTAAATGCTGCAGACAGGGAGAGAATGATTGGCAGCGGTGGGCAGATTACACATGCAGGGGGTGTGAATCTGCCCTTGGCTGCAGCCCCTAGCCACCTCCTTAGTGGCTGTAGCATGTAAGTTTTCTAAGTGTATTATCTCGGGGTACAGGGCTGCTCAAGTGCTGGGGAACCCCTTGTCTGCATGCTGCAGACATGCTGCATCCAGTGCTGTAATTAGATCACCATGCCTGGTTTGGTGAATCCAGGATACGGGTTTTTAGGGAGATTTTTCTCCCCGGACACAAAAATGTTGCAAGCAACGTTTTTGTGTCCGGTGAGAATAATCCGAATTCTCCCGGATTCATCCGGAGAGATGGAAACCGGATGGCAGAGAGCTGCCACCCGGCTCCATCCAGCCCCATAGGCTTCTATGGGACCAGAAACTGGTCCGGGGCTGTCCGGTTTACACCGGACAGCCCCGGACTGGTCTGCGTCGTGGTGTGAAGCCAGCCTTAACTGAAATAATTTTGTATATTTTTATGGTCAGAGCAGAGTGCAGCTTCTATTATTTTGGGGGGTACTGTACTGTAGAGGGGTGGGGAGAGATCACATGTTGCTTATATGTCAAGTTACAATTTTTAAAAAATGTCTTGCAAAACGCTCTCAAACCAAGTTACTTGTAATCCAAGATTTCACTGTATATATTACTTAAATATGACCACACAAAATCATGGTCTCTGGCTTTTTACAAACAATGTATAAAATTAATTATTGCCAATTCTTTTTTTCTTAGTTTTTTCTTTAAGTGATGATGCTATCTTTTCCCTATTACCATACTGCACAGTGGTTTTCCCATTTAATAGAATGTTTCACTGGAGTATAGGTTTTTCTTTGTTCCAGAATAAGCGCACATCACCACATACTTTACAATTCAGTTGTTTGGGCAGCTTCTAACAATAGCGATAGGGAGGTGCCCGGTAAACTGTAAGAAAACATGTCTCTGTCATTGCCAATTTGCAAGATACAGCAAATAAATAATCTCAGAAGGCATTTTTAATGATGACCTAGTAACCTAATTTCTCAATGAAGCATTACAGCATGAGTCAACCTGTATACGGTATCTCACAGCTATAACTACACTAAACCTATAATATTCAGTGGAGCTGATTAGGGAAGGTTGGCAGAAATCCTTCTAAAAACCTGCAATGTCCTGTTGAGTCAGTAACATTTGGGTGTATTGTAGTGAAAGAGGTATCTAAATACAGTAATTAATTCTTGCTTTCCTCAGGCATTTATTTCATGTACATAGGTTTGGACAATCCCTGGTAATACATTCTTGAACATTGAAAATGCAACATCAAGAAGGAAAAGTCATGTACAGTAATTATGGAAACGAATTTTCAAAACTTCTTCATGCATCCAGTATCGATGATTATTGTCACGTGCAGAAATAATCACATGTACATGCATTGGCTGCTATCATCTGGTTCCAGTAAAGAATGGTTTGAGCTAATCTGGTCTCTGGCATCAATTACACTGGGGAACAATTTGAAAAAAACTTTCTGTTGAGTTAGGTTTTTGAGCTGATTTATACTAAAATTGGCATGCTGATACCAAAAATGTAGTCAGTTTTTTTTATAGCATGTAAAGTTTTTCCTCCACAACTTATCTGCCAGAGAAACACAATTGCACTGATATATGTAATAAGACTTGTTATCTGATAACAATTCGACTCATATAGAGCTACGTGGCAACTTGTAGTGTTAAAAAACATATTTGTCATGCCTATTTTTTATATATTTCATTTTTTGTTCATATTTGTACTATTTAAAAAAACAAACAAACACTTTTGTATGTGATGATGGAGGAGGCTGTGAGGATGGGGAGGCTTTGAGGATGGAGGAGGCTGTGAGGATGAGGAGGCTGTGAGGATGGAGGAGGCTGTGAGGATGGAGGAGGCTGTGAGGTTGGGGAAGCTGTGAGGATGGGGTGGCTGTGAGGATGGAGGAGGCTGTGAGGATGGAGGAGGCAGAGGGGATGGAGGAGCCTGTGAGGATGGAGGAGCCTGAGAGGATGGAGGAAGCTGTGAGGATGGGGAGGCTGTGAGGATGGATGAGGCTGTGGGGATGGAGGAGGCTGAGGGGATGGAGGAGGCTGTGATGATGGAGGAGGCTGTGAGGATGGGGAGGCTGGAGGAGGCTGTGAGGATGGAGGAGGCTGTGAGGATGGGGAGGCTGTGAGATTGGAGAAGGCTGAGAGGATGGGGAAGCTATGAGGATGGGGAGGCTGTGAGGATTGAGGAGGCTGTGAGGATGGAGGAGGTTGTGAGGATGGGAAGGCTGTGAGGATGAGGAGGCTGTGAGGATGGAGGAAGCTGAGGGGAAGGAGGAAGCTGTGAGGATGGGGAGGTTGAGGGGATGGAGGAATCTATGAGGATGGAGGTGGCTGTGAGGATGGGGAGGCTTTGAGGATTGAGGAGGCTGTGAGGATGGAGGAGGCTGAGAGGATGGAGGAGGCTGTGAGGATAGAGGAGGCTGTGAGGATGGAGGAGGCTGTGAGGATGGAAGAGGCTGTGAGGATGGAGGAGGCTGTGAGGATGGAAGAGGCTGTGAGGACGGAGGAGGGTGTGAGGATGGGGAGGCTGTGAGAATGAATAATGCCAAATGTATTAAAAATAATAAGGATTCTTATACTTACCTCTCCGGCGAGTGCTCGGTGCCGGGAGTAGTAGCAGGCAGTGTGCTGCTAGGACCTTGCATGATGTCAGAATTACATCTGCATTCAGCGCTGTGATTGGCCCGCTCGCAGTCATGTGATATGCACATCACGTATAACAGATAAACAGATAAGAGTAACAGATAAAGGCAGTGTGGAGATTGTCACAATAGCCCCGTATTTAATAAATAACACCTAAATTGCTCATATAAAGCCTGTACTCCTTTTTTCTTGGTAATAATATTATCTGTGAGTAGCTTCCCAGAAGTCTAAAAACATAGTGGCATCTCTGACTATACATGGAAATCTTTATACTAATTATCTGTATTCAGCCCAATTGATTAGGCCTCTATGTAAGCAAGCTTGTGTGGAGCCCACTGGGACGGGGTACTCGGTACCGGACCGGGGTACTGCTGGGGATGTCACAGAGGTCCTGGTCCGGACCGTGTCCCAGGTTCTCACAAGTAAAAGGGGATATATACAGTGGATAATGTTTGTCGTGACACCACCCACGGGTTGTGGTCAGTGATGGGACCACTGCTGCAGCGCAGCTCTGCCAGGAGGATGGATGGGCTGCAGCTAGATGGATGAGCCCGCCGTGGGTCGGGCTGCTCCTGGCAGGGTAAGAAGGACAGTAACAGTTCTGTATACCTGGAATCAGACACGGACACTGAAGCAGGGTTCATCGGGTTTACTTTCAAGTTCTTCAAAGTCACACAAGTCACGGTACAGTTCTCAACACAGTTCACAGTGCAGTTAACTCCAGGAACACTCAACCCTTTGCAGCCAGGCTGTTGACTCACCATACCCGGGTGTACACGTCTCGGGCTGTTGCTTCTCCCTGTCACGGTTCCGCACCCGAGGCTGTGGGGCCCTGTCGTCCAGATCAATAGGGGATGGCTGAATAGTTAAGGGTTAGATATTCTTGTCGTGACAGCACCTGCGGGAATTCCAGTGATTT
The DNA here is from genome assembly GCA_033576535.1 of Allobates femoralis. Classification (NCBI taxonomy): domain Eukaryota; kingdom Metazoa; phylum Chordata; class Amphibia; order Anura; family Aromobatidae; genus Allobates; species Allobates femoralis. The sequence continues at coordinate 161,639,776 of JARQOC010000001.1, forward strand.
CACCGGCGCTGCTTGGGCCTCCGGGGGATGTACGGCAGCAAGATGGGATGCTCCCCACAGGATGAGTGGGAGTCCCCGGAGCCAGGAGCTCTCTGATGGAATATGGCAGCTTTTGCAGTGCTGCGGGTTAGTTCCAGGAATAATGCGCAGACACACAAAGTCTTTTAGGTACCTTTACTGGTGGCAACAGGTACACTCGGACCGGGTGATGAGGTTGACACTCCTGGAGTTTCCACAGCAAGCAGAAGGGGTATGGGGTAGTTCCCACAGCTCGGTTCCAGTAACTGGATTGTTAGGGAGAGTTAGGGTAACTCTTCTGTCCCTGAGAGGTACTTTCTCCTGTCCTCTGACCCCAGTTGCAAGGGTCTCTCACTTGCTGGGTGTGCTGGTGTGGGGCTAGTGTGGCTCCAGAACTAGTACTGCACACTTCCTGCAGCTCTCCTAGCGTCTGCACACTCTGCTGTTTCTCTCTCCAGGACCCAATTTATAGGGGGAACTGGCTTAAGGTAACCAGTGGAGCTCCCCTAGAGGCCTGGGGTGAAACAGGGTGCTAAAAGTGTTGTTAGTGGTGAGTGTTGCTTGCTGTTTTCACTCCATTTGTGTACCAAGAGTTCTGTGGTGCCCCAATCAGGGTGCCACATTCCCCCTTAGTTAACTTCAGTTCTCCGGACTGAACAAAAGTTTTCTTTACAACTTAACACTAAACATTTTATATTCATTTAATTAATTAATAACCGGTACTTACAAAGTCTTAAATTGAAAAATACAAAAATCACTGAAAAAGGAAGGAAAAATGTGAAAAAGGTGAAAAGTAGTCCATACGGCACTAGTTCTTTTGCCGCAGGCTGGAAAGAGTAAGTTTTAGGTCACACAAGTCCTGTGACAATTGTCCAAGTTTATGGAAAGGGAAAAAGGGTAAAGTCCAGCAGTAAAGTCTCTGATGGCTTAAACACATACACGGGTACACATTTTAAACTTTATACATTCCCTATGGGTGTCTCTGCTTGGGAGGCCGGGTCTAACCTTTTTACCCTACCAGGCACTTTCTGTCCTCAACTTAATATACTTGGGACAGGGCCCAGTTCCTCCACCCTTCTGTACACTACTTTTAACAGTTTTTGAACAGGGGTACTATTTACATTTACTAACAGGTACTATTATTCCACTACATTCTAAACCCATTCTCCATATTTGCCTAATGTACTACGTGTGGATCTGCGTAGTGTGGGTGTTTCAAAAGCTGTGTCTGTAGTGTACAAACTGGTTGTTGGTCTGTTGTTCCTACGTGTTTCTGTAATACCATAGTAAGTACGTAGTCTATTTACTGGACTATCATCTGTTAAAAGTGGTAGTGTAGGTAATTGTCTACGCTCACTTTGTCTTACTGTGAGACTAGAAGGTTCACCGATTACAGGAATCTCAGGTTCCAAGATAACAGGCTGCATCTCTCTTGCACTTGAATTTGTTCTTCTTGAACTGGTTGATTTTGTTGAATTGGTATTGGTTCTTGATTTTCTACAGGCTGGTAGAAATGAATAACTGGTATGATGAATGCACCATTGCATTGTGGCCAGTCGGCTGGTAAATCTCCAATGTCTGTATGGACGAGATTTTCTTTTGGTTCTTCAACTGTAGTTACTGCAGGGTAACTGGTTGCTTGAGGTATTAACTGTTCTGGACATTTGTTCAAATGGTCTCTTGATACAGTTGTAAAGGTGTTTCCTTGGTCTTTTCTGCTAACACAAGCTTTTGAATTGTCATATTGTGATGGCATAATTGTATAGGGTTCTAATTCCCAATTGTCATCCAATTTGTTTGTTTTTCTCTTTCTTTTTAGCACTAATTCTCCTGTGGTTACAGGTTCTGCTGAGGCATGCTTGTTAAAGTCGTGCTCTTGTTTGTTTCTGCTTATGTTCAAGTTTCTCTCAACACTCTCTTGTACTTTCTGGTACTGCTCTTGGCGTTGGTTTATCCAATCTTCATCCGAAGAATCTGGTGTTGGTTCAATGGTTCCCATCTGTAAGTCAACTGGTAGTTTACCTTGTCTTGCTCGCATCAAGTAAGCAGGTGTGTAGTTAGTTGAACTAACAGGTATGTGGTTGTAGATATCCACAAGGTCTGGAAGTTTTTCAGGCCATTGATTTCTCTCTTCGAGTGGCAAGGTTTTGAGCATGTCAATTACAATGTGGTTCATTTTCTCACATAAATCGTTTGTTTGGGGATGATATGGTGTGGTCCTGATCTTTTTGCACCCATATAGACCTAAGAATTCTTGAAACAGAGCTGATTCGAAGGCTGGCCCTTGGTCAGTCAAGACTTGGTCTGGATACCCGTGGGGGTGGCAGATGTAACTCTGGAATGCTTTGGCTGCTACCTCCGCAGTTAAGTCCTTAACTAGAACTACTACCAGGAACCTTGAATAGTGATCCACGATGGTGAGTGCGTAAGTGTACCCGGTGCGACTTGGGGTTAACTTTACGTGGTCAAGAGCAACTATTTCAAGTGGTTTCTTGGTGACAATTGGCTGCAACAGAGCTTTCTGAGTTAGATGGTCTTTCCTTCGAAGATGGCGTGGTCCACAATTTTTACACCATTTATCAATTGAGCCGATCTTTAAGGAGTCTTTCCAGCTTCTTCCATCCAAAGTGTCCTGCATCATCATGATAGGCTTCAAGGATCATTTGAACTTCAGTTTTGGGAACTACAATCTGCCATATGAGTTTGTGTGTTCTGGGATTCAGATACCTTCTGCATAGTTTACCTTGGTAGACAAACAACTTCCCTTCTCTTTCCATAGGCGTTTAGCATTTTGGGAGGTATCAGGGTCCATGCTGGCGTGCTCTTGAGTTATCAACTCTCTTACCAAGCTGACATCTGGATTGTTAGCTTAAACCTCTTTCCAGTCATGGTGAGGTAAAGGGTTCACGGTCCTCTCTACACGTCTATGGTTCGCCTGATGACACGTTGCCGTACCCGTATGGTGGAAAGCAGGTAGTTCTATTTCTTCCAGGTAATCTACATCTTCTCCCTCTTCAGGAAGGTTAGGTATTCTGGACAGGGCATCAGCATTGCCATTTTTGTGACCTGCCCGGTACTTCACAGTGAAGTCATAGTTTGAGAGTCTTGCTACCAAACGCTGCTCTAGGGCTCCGGCTTTGCAATCTCTAAATGAGTTAGAGGGTTGTTGTCAGTGAAAGCTGTGAACGGGGAGGAGGCCAAGTAATGCTTGAAGCGCTCGGTGATTGCCCAGACCAGGGCCAGGAACTCTAGTTTGAACGAGCTGTAGTGCTCTGGGTTCCTTTCCGTGGAACGGAGCTTTCTGCTGGCGTAAGCTATCACCTTTTCCTTCCCTTGTTGACACTGAGATAGGACTGCTCCTAAGCCTTCATTGCTTGCATCAGTGTACAGTAAAAACGGGAGATTGTAATCAGGGTAGGTCAGGATCTCTTCCCCTGTTAAAGCATATTTTAACTTTTGGAAGGATTGCTCCTGTTCTGGTCTCCCGTGGAACGGGGGTCCCCTGATCTTGCCGATTTTGGATTGACCTACTAAGAGATCTTGCATTGGTGCGGCTATTTTGGTGTAGCCTTTGATGAATCGTCGGTAGTACCAGACCAGTCCTAGAAATTGACGTACCTCTTTGTGATTGGTTGGGGCTGGCCAGTCTTTGATGATGGTTACTTTATCCGGATCAGGTGCTACACCTTCTGAACTGACTACATGTCCTAGGTACTGGACCTTAGGTTTCAGCAGGTGACACTTGGACGGCTTCAGCTTCATACCGTACTTGGACAGCGACTCGAACACTTCACTCAGATGTTGTAGGTGATCTTCATAGGTCTGGGAGTATACAATGACATCATCAAGGTAAAATAGCACAGTCTCAAAGTTCTTGTGGCCAAAACAACACTCCATCAGTCTCTGAAATGTTCCTGGGGCATTGCACAACCCGAATGACATACTGTTGAACTCGCAGAGCCCCATAGGGGTCGTGAAGGCTGTCTTCTCACGATCCTCCTCTGCAATGGAGACCTGCCAGTACCCACTAGTAAGATCTAATGTGGAGAAGTAGTTGGCAGACTTAAGTGCAGCTAGTGACTCCTCTATGCGGGGTAACGGGTATGCATCCTTGTGTGTGACTTTGTTGATTTGTCTGTAGCCTGCACACATCCTCATACTACCATCTTTCTTTTTAACCAGGACCAGTGGTGCTGCCCAGGGACTACAGCTATCCCTAATGACTCCTGCATTTTTCATGTCCTGAAGCATTTCTTTTGCTCTTTGGTAGTGTGTGGGTGGTATAGCCCTGTAACTTTCTTTGATGGGTGCATGGTTGCCTGTGGGGATATGGTTTTGTACCCCTTTAATCCTCCCAAAGTCGAGTGGGTGTTTGCTGAACACTTGCTCATACTCCCGAACTACCCGGTAAACTCCATTTTTCTGATGAGAGGGTGTGTTGTCAGTACCTACACTGAGCTCCTGACACCATTTCTCTAACTGATCTTTGGAGTGAGGGGGTTCGTCAATTACTGTTTGGGAAGAGGATTTTACATCAAGTATAGCATTGTTTTCAACTTGGTACAATTTTGCAATAGTAGCATATCTTGACAGTCTGACTTTGTCATCACCATAATTTAATATGCGTACCGGGACCCTCCCTTTTCTCACATCAACCAACCCTTTGGCTGTCAAGAGCTTAGGACTACTATCAGACTGTACAGGTTCTACTACAGCTTGGTAGTCCTGCCTCCTGAGGCCTATGGCTGCTCGACACCAGATCATCATTTCACTTCTGGGTGGTACCACAATTGGAAGGGGATCTGTTACCCGTACTCTGCCAATTTCACCATTTGACATTGTTACCTGTTGTTGATATACCAGAGCTTGGATCTGCTTTTGAATAGCTCTCCTCTCTCTTGGCTTACCAGCATCAGCACTCTGTTGGAGTAGGAACAACACTTCATCGAGACATTTAACCATAACATTAGTACCCAGTATTACATGTGGATCACTCTCGTATGGCCTATCCTGAACCACTATGATACCCTGGTTTTTCAGCTGCACCCTCCCGACCTTTACTGTAGCTTCCCACTGTAACTGAAGCCCTCTGCTTACCGGTCATGGCGTACATATCCAGCGCCTGGCAGATCTTCCTTTGGAACGTATCCAAGGTACCGGGATTACCGCTGTACTTTGGTAACCAGGCCGCATTCGGGACGTACGGCAGAGATAACGGCCTAATCGGAGCGGGTTGTTGCGGCATGGCGCTGACGAGTGGCTGACCTACCGGAGGTAAGTTTGGCTGTACAGGTGGTGCAACCGGTTGATTTACTTGCGGGGGTACCGCGTTGTTGGAATCCGGGCTACTCATCCTCGCTCCCCCTTAGTTAAGCGCGGCCAGTCCTTTCGATTTCAGCGGAAGTTGTCGGCCTCGCGGTGAGGAGTGAGGCACCACGGGAGTTTCCGGTTCCTGTTGCGCTCGGCGGAAGTCGTCAGAGCGTGGGGCGGGACCTATCTTTGCACCCTTTGTACAGTAACGCCCCTTCTTTTCCCGCCTTCTACACAGCAATGGCGGTTCAAATGCACAGTTCAATTATCACAGTCATTAAAATAGCACACAATACCCATTGGGAAACGGGCCTGCTCGTATCCTGTTCGTGACCGCCAAATTCTGACTCACCGTAGCCGGGTGTACACGTCTCGGGCTGTCGCTTCTCCCTGTCACGGTTCCGCGCCCGAGGCTGTGGGGCCCGGTGGTCCAGATCAATAGGGGATGGCTGAACAGTTAAGGGTTAGATATTCTTGTCATGACACCACCTGCGGGAATTCAGGTGATTTCACCGGCCGTGCTTGTGCTTCCGGGGGATGTACGGCAGCAAGATGGGACGCTCCCCACAGGATGAGCAGGAGTCCCCGGGGCCAGGAGCTGTCTCTGATGGAGTATGGCAGCTTTTGCAGTGCTGCGGGTTAGATCCAGGAATAATGCGCAGAAACACAAAGTCTTTTAGGTACCTTTACTGGTGGCAACAAGTACACTCGGACTGGGTGATGAGGTTGACACTCCTGGAGTTTCTACAGCAAGCAGTGTGTAGGCTTCCTTCGCTATTATTCTGGTGGGGTCGGGTGGATATGGAATCCTGCCGGACCGGGTTGTACGTTCGATGGAACGTGATTCACCTGGATTAACTGCACTGAGGGCACTATAAAAGGGGTGAGGTGCAATTGCTTCTCCTTTCCCTGGGCTCTCATCGGTGGGTGCTTCAGGTGTACGGGGGCTAGACGCCCTGGTCGTGGTGCTGGGCTCTCTGTGGGGTATGGGGTAGTTCCCACAGCTCGGTTCCAGTAACTGGATTGTTAGGGAGAGTTAGGGAACTCTTCTGTCCCTGAGAGGTGCTTTCTCCTGTCCTCTAACCCCAGTTGCAAGGGTCTCTCACTTGCTGGGTGTGCTGGTGTGGGCCTAGTGTGGCTCCAGAACCAGTACTGCACACTTCCTGCAGCTCTCCTAGCGTCTGCACACCTCTGTTGTTTCTCTCTCCAGGACCCGATTTATAGGGAAAACTGGCTTAAGGTAACCAGTGGAGCTCCCCCTAGAGGCCTGGGGTGAAACAGGGTGCTAAAGGTGTTGTTAGTGGTGAGTGTTGCTTGCTGTTTTCACTCCATTTGTGTACCAAGAGTTCTGTGGTTCCCCAACCAGGGTGCCAGGGTTCCACACTGTCACTCTGAGATGAGACCCCTCACTTCTTCTATGTGTACTTTCAGGCTGTTGTCTCCCTCTCTGTTCTCTCTGCAGGTTGTATGGCGGCAGCTCGGCCCCTTGTATGTAGCTTCCCCCTGTGTGTGTGGGTGGTAAGCCGGGTCCTCATGTTTGCTGCTGTGCCTCCAACCCTGGTGTTAGGAACTCCAACCTGGAGTTAAAGCTCGCCGTCGGTTTGTCTGGGAAGCCGGTGTGGAACTTCAGTTCCCCTCAGAGCCGACACTCTGGTGTGTGCCTAGCCTACAGTAACGCTGTCTTACAAGGCGTTACCAGGCTCCTTCTAACCCATGTGGATCCCAGTGACTTCAAGGGGAATATACCCCACCTGTAGTTGGTCAGTGTTGTCGTGTGTCTCGGACCCGGTGATACCGGTCCGGTCTCTGTCCTCACACTCCCCTGGGATGCCGGCTATGAGCGAGCTTTATCTCCATGGATCTGTCTCTCTTTGGATTCTGTGTCTCCAGGGAGCCCAACCCCACCGGGATGTGTCACTTTCTTTCTGCTCGTCTTTACAGCTCAGCCTACTCCGGCCTACTAACTCCTTCCTCCTCTTTTCCTTCTTTTGTTCTGGTCTACCACCTGACCTTTCTTACTTCCCACCCACTTTCCTGTAAACCCCACCACTCCTTGCTTGCCTAGAGTCACGGGCTCCGGGTTGGGTGCTGTGTTCTAGTGGATGTGTGTGCTGTGAGGGTGTTTTTTGCACAAACCGTCTATCTTTCTTCCTGGCTGCAGTTCCCTATGTGGCCACCGTGGTCGCAGAGGCGCCACACTTGCTGCTCTATTCAGTGTCAATTGTACACTTTTCTTTGGTTGCATAGGACTGATCTCTCAGTGCTCTGAGCCAGACCATGCCTGACTTTGTTACTTTACCTGGACTTGATTCTCTGCTTGTGACCCGATTCCTCTTTCTGCCTGCTCCTCTGTATTCTGTTTTGTCCCTCTGCTTTCCTGACTTTGGCTTGAATTGGACTTCACTTCTTACTACCCCTTCCTGTAACTGCGCCATATCCTGGACCTGACCTCAGATTGTTTTGACCTCTCTTTACTGCCAGTAAGTAGTAATATTATTATATTTACTTTCCGTCAGTACCGTCTGTTTTCTTCACCTCAGAGATTAGTTTTTACTGTACTGACTCGTGTCACAGCTATTGACTTGTATTAGTAGCCAGTTTGCTGCTCATTATGGATCGATGTAGAACATGTGCCTGCTTTATTTTATTTATTTTGTGGACAATTAATACACAAAAAAAGGACACGTGAAAAGGCACATTGTTTGTAATGGGTTTGAGATTTATCCCCAAAAATAACAGATAACACACACCAAAATAAACATGAAAGATCAATTTTGCTTTCCCACAATGTCCAAGATTGTCCGACAAAAAAACAAAATGGGAGACATGACAAACTTTGATCACACTTGCCAATGCAGGTCAATAGCCCATTGAAAAACAAAGGATGGCAATCTGACATCATCCATGCGGTCTTTGCACTTTACGTAAAGTGGGAAGAAAACACCAAGAATGTTTTTTCTGAAAATAAGGAACAACTGGTGAAAAAGAGATTTTTAAGACTGACACAGACCAAAAATGGGTAGAGCATGAAAAAATCTGGATCATTTTTCACATATGAGAACAAAAATAAACATGTTTAACCGGCTTTAGTTTGTGTTGTTTTTGCTTCGTTGTAATATTGGACATGTCTTATAAGTGTGTGTCTTATTTATAGCTGCTGTGGTCTGCATTTTGCACCATATATTCTATATGTGATATTCAAATGGATTTTGCATGTACAGTTGTGGCCAAAAGTATTGACACCCCTGCAATTCTGTCAGATAATACTCAGTTTCTTACTGAAAATGATTGCAATCACAAATTCTTTGGTATTATTATCTTCATTTAATTTGTCTTCAATGAAAAACACAAAAGAGAATGAAGCAAAGAGCAAAACATTGATCATTTCACACAAAACTCCAAAAATGGGCCAGACAAAAGTATTGGCACCCTCAGCCTAATACTTGGTTGCACAACCTTTAGCCAAAATAACTGCGATCAACCGCTTCCGGTAACCATCAATGAGTTTCTTACAATGCTCTGCTGGAATTTTAGACCATTCTTCTTTGGTAAACTGCTCCAGGTCCCTGATATTTGAAGGGTGCCTTCTCCAAACTGCCATTTTTAGATCTCTCCACAGGTGTTCTATGGGATTTAGGTCTGGACTCATTGCTGGCCACCTTAGAAGTCTCCAGTGCTTTCTCTCAAGCCATTTTCTAGTGCTTTTTGAAGTGTGTTTTGGGTCATTGTCCCGTTGGAAGACCCATGACCTTGGAGGGAGACCCGGCTTTCTCACACTGAGCCCTACATTATGCTGCAAAATTTGTTGGTAGTCTTCAGACTTCATAATGCCATGCACACGGTAAAGCAGTCCAGTGCCAGAGGCAGCAAAGCAACCCCAAAACATCAGGGAACCTCCGCCATGTTTGACTCTAGGGACCGTGTTCTTTTCTTTGAATGCCTCTTTTTTTCTCCTGTAAACTCTATGTTGATGCCTTTGCCCAAAAAGCTCTACTTTTGTCTCATCTGACCAGAGAACATTCTTCCAAAACGTTTTAGGCTTTCTCAGGTAAGTGTTGGCAAACTCCAGCCTGGCTTTTTTATGTCTCCGGGTAAGAAGTGGGGTCTTCCTGGGTATCCTACCATACAGTCCCTTTTCATTCAGACGCCGACGGATAGTACGGGTTGACACTGTTGTACCCTCGGACTGCAGGGCAGCTTGAACTTGTTTGGATGTTAATCGAGGTTCTTTATCTACCATCCGCATAATCTTGCATTGAAATCTGTCATCAATTTTTCTTTTCCGTCCACATCTAGGGAGGTTAGCCACAGTGCCATGGGCTTTAAACTTCTTGATTACACTGCACACGGTAGACACAGGAACATTCAGGTCTTTGGAGATGGACTTGTAGCCTTGATATTGCTCATGCTTCCTCACAATTTGGTTTCTCAAGTCCTCAGACAGTTCTTTGGTCTTCTTTCTTTTCTTCATGCTCAATGTGATACACACAAGGACACAGGACAGAGGTTGAGTCAACTTTAATCCATGTCAACTGGCTGCAAGTGTGATTTAGATATTGCCAACACCTGTTAGGTGCCACAGGTAAGTTACAGGTGCTGGTAATTACACAAATTAGAGAAGCATCAGATGATTTTTCTAACAGTGCCAATACTTTTGTCCACCCCCTTTTTTATGTTTGGGGTGGAATTATATCCAATTTGGCTTTAGGACAATTCTTTTTGTGTTTTTTCATTGAAGACAAATTAAATGAAGATAATAATACCAAAGAATTTGTGATTGCAATCATTTTCAGGAAGAAACTGAGTATTATCTGACAGAATTGCAGGAGTGTCAATACTTTTGGCCACAACTGTTGGAATAACCGTAATCATAGGCTTTCTCTAGGCAAAACATCAATTGATAAGAATCCAGATAAACAAATCAATAAGAAAAACATGACCAAAGTACACTCTATGTGTGCTAACACTGCAGAGGAAGCAGAGGGTAGGAGATAATAGATATCTCGCATTACAGCTCAACAAGTCTTATCCAAGTCTTACTTAGGGTGCTTTCACATTATGATTTACTGCCTGTCCTCGGATCCCACGGACAGGCACAGATCCACACGGATCCCTGCAATCGGATGGCAAATAGCCATCCGATCTGATTCTGTGCAGGATCCGTGTGGATCCTGCTGTCCCTGGTCTCTCCCTGCTCCTGCCTCCTCCATCTTCTCCATCTTCTTCCCCCCCACTCCTCTATCCTGATCTAATCCCTATTCTGTCCCTGTTCTCTTCCCCATGTGTTTAAAAAAAAAACAAAAAAAAAAAAAAACTCCTCCCAGAGTATACATCACCTGTCACCAGGAGTGTCTCCAAAACTCAGAACAGGTGTCAGTCTTTCAATTATAGTTTTTCTCTGCAAGTTCCTCTCCTGGTTCCTCTCCTGGATTTGGCACACAAACGTGATCGAGCCTGATCAGGGAAAAAACTACAGTGTGAAACCAGCCTTAGTAGTGAGGTGAACGATGGCCATGACGTCATATCTTCTGGATCGGCAGAGACAGTCAGAATGGTAGGGTTGGGGCCGAGGGCAGATTCCTGTTTTGACTATATCTTCTTTGTTTCATTCAGAACTATCTTTCCCAAAGTTAATTATTTCTGGAGAACGACTATAATTCTCTGAAAGTTTGAATTGTTCATAGTTTTGTGATCAGTTAACAAGATTGTATTTATCCCTATTCTTAGTCAGTTTATGTTTTTGTTCACAGAGACAAGCCATTGCTGTCATTTTACACTGGTACTAAGGCACTAGTAAAAATCATGGACAGGATTGGAGTAGAAGCAATGCTCATGTACAGGCAATGAAAAATTCATGTGGTTTCAGAGCATGTTTATTTAAAGAGATACATGGTCACTACATCCACATAAGGATTTTCTTTTTGGAAGATTAACATTTGTCTCTAAAATAAAATAGGCAAGTAAAGCCATTTTGTTTTAAAAGACCAAGAAATGTCAATGTTAAGTTTAATGTATGAAAAATGTAAGGTCATGCATTTGGCCAAAAAACACAAAACGTACAATTATGTAGTAAGTAATTTATGGACAAAACTCACCATTTGTGACCAATACCAGGCAGCTGTTGCAAAGGCAGATAACAGCATGAAATGCATTAAAAGAGGTATTGATGTGTGGTGCACTGCTCACTCAGGTAGCCACAGACTTCCCTAATGCACAGCTGGGTGTCCACAGCAGGTACCTACTACATGCAACACCTTCCACCCCGGCACAGTAGGGGGAGCCCACTTGCTCACCCTAGGCAAGATCCCCTATAAATACTTCTGCTGGGGGAGGAGTTAGTTAGAATGTTCAGACGCTAGGAGAGCTGCGAAGACATCCTGGTGATCGATGCTGTGGTTAGGCCCGAACCAGAGACCCGGAGTGGCCCTTCTGCCGTCCAGCAAACATAGGAGTGGGGACAGAAGGCAAGGAGCAGAGCCAAGGGAGCGAGGAACTAGTGGAAGTTCATCCAAAGACGTCTTGGACTTCGGGGATCCGCGCCTGTAGGATTACTCCAACACTACAGAAAACCCTGTCACACCGTGGAGGCTTCAGTCACCCGGTCCCCCTGCGTACCCAGAGAGAGGAAGCCAGACACCGCAGTGAGATATCACAAAGCAGTGATCAAAGAGGGTAACCCGTGGACCGTGCAGGAGGAGGGAGAGAGGAAGGATAGAGGAAGGGAGGAGGCCAAGCAGACAAGGGCTTCAGGAACCGTAGAGAAACAGAGGAGGCCTTATACCCACTTGCTGTGGGGACCCACTGTGCACCTGTTCATCCGACAGTGCCCTGGACGGATTTACCTGCTCATACCACCAGTAAAAGGTAAAAGAGACTTTCTACAGTGTGTGTGCCTCATTCCTCTAAGCTCCGGTGCCCTTATAGACTGCTCCATCACTCCCTACCCTGACCTACAGTACCACTCCAAGCTGCCCCTTTACACTATGCTGCCCCGAAGGCTCAGCTCCACCTGTAGGGAGCTTTGCCAACTCTGCTGCATTACCATCGACCTCCGGAGGACTGTGGCGGCGCTGGTGACCCATCACCAGGTACTACAGGTGGGGTCACATGACAAACTCTTATCCCCTGTACATAACCACTTATTGAAGTGTCACCCAGTCCACGGGCTCAGGCACTGCCACCCATGACATGGGGCTCGACAGATGCTCTGGATGAGAACATAGTTTTGACTCGCATTATGCAAGTCACTTATGAAGCCACACTTCGAATACCATATACATTTTTGGTCTCCGGTGTATAGGATTGATATAGCTAAACTTGAGTGTGTGCAGAGAAGAGTGATCAATGTTATTAAGGGAATAGGTGAACTGATTTACCAAGGTCCCCCGTGACCTCCAACCAGGGGTGTATATAGGGGGGGTGCAGCCGGACCTTTTGCCCCGGGTGCAACTCAGCGGGGGGCGCCGGCGGCAAGACCCCCCACCCGCTCCTCACCTCAATCAGGGCTACAGTAGGGGGGCGGGGGCTGGAATCTGACAGGGGTTGACGGCTCTGGCGAGCACCTGGTGCAGATGCATGGCGGCTCACTCAGTGAGGGCTCCGTCTCCTCCTCCGCTCCGGGGCTCTCCTCCCTCCATGTAATGCAGGGCCCCGCTCTGCTCCGGCCTCAGCTGCGTCTATTCCGGCACACAGACGCTCACCCCTAGCTGTTGCTCCATGACCCGGAGCAATGCGGCGTCCTCGGTGTGTAAGGCTGAACCTCACAGGATACTGCACCGTGTATGGCCGAGAGGAGAGCGGGGATCCCGGCAGATGGGAGGAAAAAGCGCGCCCTACAGAGGTGGGTGCACAGAGGTTGTACAGAAAGGGAGGAAAGAACCAGAAAGCATGTATGGATGACCGGGATCAGAGAAAAAGACCAATAATTCAAAAAATTTGTAAATCTTTATTAACAATAATACAGAGAAATATGAGCAAAAAACACAAACAGAATAAAAACACTTAAAATGTGTGATGGACAACCACCAACACAGCAATGACTATGGCCCCAGATGTCATCAGAATAGCTGTATCATAAGACCCAAACATGGGTTTAAATATTTGATTAGGACCTGCTGGTGACTAGACTCACAGGAAGGCAAGCCTGCTGACATAAAGGGATGAAAAAAACAAGAGATTCCAGGACAATATAGGTGGCATTGATCAAAAAACAAGAAAATCATAAATAGCAATCATCAAACCCAGTTGAAAGATAATGCAGCTCAGCTGCTCAGCTAATATTGAATCAGAATATATTGCACCAATGTACAAAACAGTGAGATGCGACTCATAGACTCCTCTGATAAAGTATAGTACAGGGACCTAATGTCCCTATGGAGTAACAAGAATGAAAAAAGTCACAAATACAATAATGTCAGTCCTGCCTAAGAGCTAATTAAGGACAAAAGCTCTGAGGTCAGTAACACAGGTCTAGGAGAGCACACCATAAACTGGAATGGTCAGTTCAGTTAATGCTGAGGCATCAAAAATCATTCACCTGTGAGCAGGGTGAGAAAACATGAAGAATAAACAAAAAAAGTCAGGACAATGCAACACCAATGCCTGGAAAAAAGTCAAAGATAAGTTATAGTCACCATAGCAGGTCAAGAGACCAGGGGCACATAGCAGCAGGGTCCGACGCGTATCGCCGCTCTAAAACAACGGCTTCATCCTCGGGAAGCTGGTGCTACAGAGGTGGGTGCACAGAGGTTGTACAGACACCATGACCCACCTCACTGTGTACAGAGTACTGTGTGTGCCCCCCCCGCTCCTCAACCAGGGCTGCAATAGGGGGGGCTCGAATCTGACAGCAACCCTCCCCCACCTTGTCCTCACCTCCCTCGGGGGGGCACCAAAAAAGATCTTTGCCCCGGCAAACCTAGTTACACCGCTGCCTCCAACCCAGCAGCATTCACATCTGTATTACTAAATTCCATGCCTAAGCAGCCCTGTATAATATTATTCACTTAACTCAATGTTTTAAAAAAGTATTTAGTAGCTCCACTCTTCCGATGTCAGTTAGGGCTTTGACTAGTCAATGGGGTGTTAGTTTCCCTCTTTTCATGTTATCATGCCCCTGTGGATATGATAACATGATTTCCATGAGGCGGCGTCATCGCCAACCCTGGAAATCTTGTGTATGGGTGTGACTCATTTCGGCAGCATCACTGCGCCTCTGAAGCCAGGTGTACCCGTCCTGGTTTCAAATAGGCGCACTGTGCATGATTGGGAGAACAGTTTCTACACTTCCAATTATACGCAGTGCGCATCTCTGAAACTGGTATGCGCACACCTGGCTTCAGAGGTGCAGTGATGCTGCTGAAATTAGTCACGCACATGTGAGATTTCCAGGAGCTGGAATGCTGGCTCATGGAAATCATAATGTGATTCTCACAGGGCGTGATAACATGGAAAGTGGGCGCACTAGTCTGGAGAAACTGACACTCCATCGACTAGTCAATGCCTTAATTAGCATAGGTGAAGTAGAGCTTATAATACTGTCTTTTAAACATTGAGTCAAGTGAATAACATTACACAGGGCTGGATACACAGGGAATTTAGTCTTACAGATATGAATGCTGATGGGTTGGAGGGCAGAGGGGACCTGACAGGTTCCATTTAAACTTAAGAGTTAAGTCAATTTGGAAAGAAACTACACTTATTTATTACATTATCCAAATATATGAGGGGACAGTACAAAGATCGTTCTAATGATCTTTTCTCACTTAGGCCTGCAACGGCAAGAAGACGTCTAGAGGAAAGATGCTTTAATCATAATTACAGGTGCAGATTCTTTACTCATTGATTTACTACAAAAGTACAATGAGGGCTTAGATGTCTTCTTGATAAATATTACAGGTCATGGGCACTAGATTCTGTGATGGGATGTTCATCAAAGGAACTAGTCTGAAGGAATTTTCTCTCTCATGTGGGCAACTAACATTTGCCTTGTTTGGTTTTGCCTTAATCTGGATTAACATGCTAGGACATAGGTTGAAATCAATTGATTTGTGTCTGCTATCGACCTACATGTCGCAATATCGTTCCGATATTGCGTAAGATCTCACGGGAGCGCGCACTTTTTTGGCACTTGTCCAAAATTGCATAGGAGATGTTACACAGGGAGATATCGGCAGGTTACGCAACTGCGATGTCTACACCCCTTGTACGGGCGACCCAGGGAACAACCATTTAACATGAGAGTGAATAGGGGAAGTTGCGCTCCAAATCGTTGTTGGGCTGTCACACAGCATGATCCTGCAAGATCGTCAAGCCAATATTGCACAGTTGGAGAGCCTGCACAATTCACAAACGATATCATTTTTGCATTGTTCTGGCATCGCATTGCTCATTTACACCACACAACGCATGAACGATATCGGCGGCAACGCCCCAACCATGTGACTTTTTATCGAAGTTGGGTTACGATATCGTGCCGTGTAAAGCGGCCCTAAGGGTACCGTAAGATGTCGCAACATTGCATGCAATTTCACTGGCAATTTGCTGGTTGCAGGGAAATCATGGACACATTGTTCCATTTGTACACAGTAACAAAATAGAACAATGTGTCCATCATTTCCCTGCAACCAGCAAATTGTAAGTGAAATTGCATGCAATGTTGCAACATGTAACGGTACCCTAAGCCCTTAGTGACAGAGCGAATTTAGAGCTTAGGGTAATAACATGGCTCCATTTCTTAAATCTATTAAGTTTTACTATATGTGGTAATATCTCTGGAATGCTTCGACACATCCCATTGACTATAAGACTCTTTTTTGGGACACATTGTACTTTATATTAGTGGTAAAGTTAGGTTATCTTTTACATTTTTTATTTATTTTAAATGTCTGAAATTTGTTTCATATTTCACAAAATTTGCAATTTTCAAACTCTGAAGGGTTACACTTATAAACCAGATCATTTTTCTGACCTCCAGTTGTTTAACATGTTATCAGGGTTAAAGTCTGACAGCGACTTTTCATTTTTGTTCAATGAAATTTACAGATCGTATTTTATATGGACCTATTCAATTTTGAAGTGGCTTTGACGGGCTTTTATTTTTAATTAGAAAATGCTCCAAGGTAGTACCATATTAAAAACTGTACCCTTCAAATTATTCAAAACTGCTTTCATGAAATTTGTTAACCCTTCAGGTGCTCCACAAGTATTAACGCAAACTGTAATCATTGACTGAGTCACATGACGCACAGGTCCTAAAGTACTGTAATACTCACAGACAGGTCCTGCGGTGCCCAGAGGAAAACATCATCGGGGATCACCATGGGATTGCAGAGGGTAAGTAATTGGATGTTGAGATGCAGAAAACGCACCAGAAAAACGCCACATTATTTGACGTGCTCATTATTTTCTGGATGCGCTTTCTGCACCACTAATGCAGCAGTCAAAAAAGGCAGTGTCTCAACAGCAAATTAAAAATCCCATTCATTTTCCTGACAGATGATATGACTTACCCAATTTTGGTGCAAAAAAAACCCAAAACACAGCACCAAAAACTGATCAATAACGCCCAGTGTGAACAAAGCCTTACTGTGGTTTAGGCATACTGTGGAGTTCAGAATCGAGGAGGCTTTGTGGCACAAGATTGAAGAAAGTAATAAACGTGTTTTACAATGCCAGAATAGTGCATGATATTTTACAAAATGTCATGAATATGAAGCAAATATATCCATAGTGTAAACGGACAGGAACTCTGGGTTTGAAATCTGCACCATGTCAATTTGTACTGTAGATACAGGTGAAAATGTACCTCCTAATTATTTCTGTAACGCTAAATGCCTCTGTGGAGCTCGCTGCTGAACACTTAGGGTGGATGCACACGATCAGTGAATGCAGCATTTTGGACACAGCGGTTTGCCATTGTGTCCTAAACACTGCGTTGTGCAGTAGCAGCATAGTGGATGGGATTTTTAGAAATCCCATCCTCACTTTGCTGCTCCCGGCCGCAGCGTTTTTTCAGCCACGGTGCAGGCTGCTGGATTTCCACATCATTTTAATTTCAGTCGGAAGCAGTCACAATTGGGTGCACACAGGGAGAAGCCGTCATGCATCCACCGCTGTTTGTGAGTACAGGGCAGCTGAGATCTCCCTGCGGGCACCAGTGGGTTCCCTCAGGGCCGGAGGTGCTGCGTCCAGCTATGGACCGTGAGCACATACCCTTAGGAGAAGAGATGACGCAGCAAAGGGTGAATATTGTCCTTTGGCATCCTGTATCATAGTATGTGAATGGAGTGAACTAAGATGGACAGAATATACTGACAGCTGTTGTGACATGCTGTCTATTCCCCACTCGTATAGTGTGTGCTCCCAGGATGCTATCGATGATGCCAGCTCCTGGGAATTTCCCACCCTTTGCTTACTCTAATGGTCTTTCCTGCTTCTGAAGGGACTAACAATAATATTATACTAGGGAAATGCTAATAACGCACAGCAAGTCTCACTGTAGGGTGGAGAATTCAGCAGCGAAGCAGGAGGACTACGGTGGGTTTACACAAGACATTCTTCCTCAGCATACTTATCTCCAATAGAGTCCGATCGAGACCTGTTTACATCAAAAACCGATGGATTTTCAGAGCTGGAGTTACAAGCATGTTGTACCGGAGGCAATGATCAAAGATTCTTAACAGGATTATTGGTGGTTTCTGCTCCAAAACTGAAACAATATAACCATCAATAACTCTCTGTAATGTTTTCCTAATGATATCAATGGAAAAGCCACACTGCTATTTATACCATGTGTTTTATTTTTTTTGTTTGTTTTTTTTCCCTGTAGAGTGGTTTCCAAAACCGTAATGGAAAAAAGTAGTGACATGTCACTTCTGTAGGTGGATTTCTCGTGGAATGTGCTCTAACCTTGATACTGTCAAGATAAAAGGCTGTAAAAAGCTGCAGGGGAAAATACAGTTTTTAAGAGGTTCCTCAAGTATCAAATTCTTCAAAAACAGTGTCAGATATGATCATTTCAAAAACAACACATAATTAATTCTTAGAAATGACATTCAATATGTCCTTATCAAAAACCCCTGTGTAAACATCCTCTTAAAGGGAATCTGTCAGCAGGTTTTTGCTATGTAATCTGAAAACAGCATGTCGGAGGGTTAATAAAGAGATTTGTGTTTACTTTCTATGTTAGTTTAAGCTTCTTAGCTTTATTATTAGCGAGACCACCTGTGGTCAGGGCTGCCACCAGGAATTTCAGTGCCCCATACTGGTAACATTTCGGGGTCCCCTTGAGACTCCGCACAAGCTTCACCCCCATCTCCACCTTCACCTCGCAAACATTCCACAGTCGCACCGCCCACTTTTTAAAAAAACTCCTGCATATGTGAGGACACAGGTTGCCTATGCATACATAATATATATTCACATATTATATTGTGTGTGTGTGTGTGTGTGTATACTGCTGGCCCAGGAGTCTCTCAGTCTCTGTATGGCTAGGGTCACACTTGCGTTTTGTTTTTTTTAAATCCTGATCCGGTTTTGAGCTTTCAAAAGTTCAAAACCGCATCAGGAAATGCTCCTAATAGGAGCCCATTATAACAACTCGATTGCATTACATGCAATCCGGTTACCGCATCCAGCTCTGCAGCCTGCGTGAAAAATCATGCAGGCTGCAGTTTTCGGAGCGGTTCTATCATCTGCAATGCGGTTACCGTATACTTTGCTTATCCTGGCTGCTGCCGGGATAAGCAAAGTGTTAATATTTAAGCTTTTTTAACAGTGTTAATAGTATTTGTGGCCATCATGTCTCTAGGGGGTGCCACCCCACCTAGAGACATGCTGCCCACTTAGGTGGGTCTGTAATGTGCTAATAACTCATGTGCAGTAAGCCGACTCCTGTCGGCTCTGTACAATTTTCTGAATGAAGCCGCGGATCCCAGTTAGCTGCGCGCATACTATACGTAATGTACGTATAGTATGGGCTGCTGTCCGAGGTCCTGTAGGCTTTTACATTAAATTTATGGGCAGCGCACCGCCATAGATCTACTGTGAAAGCCTACAGGACCCTGGACAGCGCACATACTATACGTACATTACGTATAGTATGCGCGCAGCTGACGGGAGCCGCGGCTTCATTCAGAAAATTGTACAAAGCCAACAGGAGCCGGCTTACTGTACATGAGTTATTAACACATTACATGCCCACCTGAGTGGGCAGCATGTCTCTAGGGGGGGTGGGCATCCCCTAGAGACATGATGGCCACAATTACTATTAATATTTAAGCTTTTTTAACAGTGTTAACACTTTGCTCATCCCTGCAGCAGCAGGGATGAGCAAACTGTACGGTAACCGGATTGCTCAGGATTACACATCCGGAGCAATCCGGTTACCGGATTGCGGCTTCAGCCACACATTTTGCTTGCAAAATGTGTGGGAAGCCAATTGCATTCACCACATCCGCATCTGGATGCAGTGAAAGCAATTTCATTAACAAATGTGACCCTAGCTTATGTGTGTTTATTTTTATATATATATACACACACACAGAGACTCATGGGGCTGGTTGTATACACAAATTTACATGAATGAAATTTAATTTGGGGGGCTGCAAGCTTTGCAGGACAAAGTGCCATTTTTAGTGATACCATTTCTTTTTCCAATACACCTTTTGATCACCTTTTTTGCACATTTTGCGCTCGTTGTCTTACAATTAGTCCCATATATTAATTTTGGACCACATATTGAAGTAATGCCCCATCTTGCAATAACATCTTGTGGAAATGCCCCAGTTTGTAGTAATGTCCCATCTTGTAGTAATGCTCCTGTTTTGCAGTAATGCCCTATTTTGCTTCCCTCCTTGAAGTAATGCCCCATCCCGGTCCCCATCTTATAGCAATGTCCCATCTTGCAGTAGTTGCCCATCTAGTAGTAATGGACCATCCTGCAGTAATGCCCTTCTTGCAGTAATGCCCTATCTTGCTGTAATGTCCATCTTGAAGTAATGCCCCATTTTGTAATAATGCCCCATCTTGCTCCTCTCTTATTAGTAATGCACCATCCTGGTCTCCTTCTTGTAGTAATGCTACATCCTGGTCTTCTTGTAGTAATGCCCCATATTGCACATATTGCAGTAATAACCCATCACTATCCCCTTCTTGTAGTAATACCCCATGTTACTTCCCTATTGTATCATTTTTCATCACACACACACACGATTGTTCTAATTTTTCCTCAGCTCCCTCGGCTTTCTGCACATGTGGCCCGCAGGGAATCAGACCCTTGGCGATTGCGGTCCCAATAAATGTACGTTCACCGGCACCACCAGGATCAAGCTCTTTGCAGCTACACCCATGGCAGCCACTGACCAATCAGAGGCTGGCAGCTGACATCAGCTGCTGGCCTCTGATTGGCTGGCATTTGCCATAGGTATAGCTAAGCAGAGCTTGATCCTGGTGGCGCCAGCACCCGTGCATTCATCTGAAGTAAAGCAAGGATGTCGCTGCCACTCTAGAACCCGCCGCAATAATCAATGAGTATGTTGTACCTGCGGGCCACTTAAAGCAGCCTCAGAGGCCGCTTGTGGCTTGTGTGTTTGAGATCCCTGCAATAGAGACTGCTGGGGGCTGCATGCACAATAGAAACTGCTGGGGGCTGCAAGGACCATAGAGACTGCTGGTTGTATATAGTATATTACCAGCAATATACTGAACACACATCCAAACTATATACACATAGTATATTAAGACACACTGTAATACAGAATATAGTGCGGACCTCTATATACAGTATGGTGCTGTGCATGAGCTGGAAAATGGCAGATTTGGTCGGCCTCCTTTGCTTCGGTGGCCATCCTAGTAGCGCGGCTGGCTACGGCAGTGACTTGAGTGGGGCCCGGTAAAGAAGTGGGGGAGAAAATGGAGTGGGCCCAATACACCAGTAAGGTATTTGTGGGGGGGCAGCGTGGGTCCCATACACTAGTAAGGGTAATAATGCCCTGATGGTGGCGCTGTCTGTTATTAGCAGCTTCTGTCTATGGAAATGTACATACACAGCCTGGTGTGGGTGGGGGCAGCTCTGCTACATGTCTAAAAACAGAAAACTTTGATTGTGTCAGAATGGTTTTATTCAGTAATCTAAGTGATACATTGTTGGAATCAGGGCCTCTTTGCCTACATCATGCTGCTCTCAGATGATGTAGCAAAAACCTGGTGCCAGATTCCCTTTAAGAATCCAATAGCTATGGGCACCATCATACACATTTAACTGTGGCATGAAATACTGTTTGTGCTCCTTTTCATAACGAAAGTATTAGACACACTAAAAGAGCTATACAGTAAAGGAAATCTTTTATGCTATGATAACCTGTCAGGTTCTCCATGCCCCAGAAGCACCGGCAGTTCTGTGCACATGTCTATAATCCCAGCCTTACAGTCCCTTCATGTATTTGTACACAAACAAATCTTTAAAAAAAAAGTGTTTCTAAAGTCTGTTTATGAGATGCTAATTAGTGCTTTGACTAGTCGAGGGGGTGTTTATTCCCCGACTAGTCGGCCCACTTAGCATGTTATCACGACCCTGGGCACTTTGTCTCTTTGAAGCGTGGAAACGTGCACTTGGCTTTAGAGTAGTGTGCATGACCAGAAGTGCAGATAACTTCCGATCAGGCGCAGTGAGCCTCTCTGATACAAATAAATGAAGAGACTGTTAGGCAGGTAATTTTGACATGTGCCCACAACTGCTTTTGGTTTTGGAGGTACAAAGGGCCTGACTCTTTAAACATATCATACTCCCTAGCGTTGGGTCCTTACTGTCATGTCTTAAGCAGACATTCATCATGACCAGCATAGTTCACGCTGCTCTTGGTAAAGAGATGCGCTGAAGTCAAATGCTTCTGATTCATGGAGAGGCAAATACTTCTTCAAATATCACGTACATTGAACGAGTGACGTTTGCGCCTCACCACAAATCCTACACTTTGCCTACTTTGCTGGGCAAAAATGGTGTGAAACTGGCAATTAGCAAAATTTTAGCGCAGCCTTGAGTTCCACCAAATTTTTGTGTCTTTTCACAAAAGTGTAAAAGCGAAGATGAACTGGGCCCGAAGACTCCTAAGGTCATACGGACATAGAAGACAGGATTGCATGTGTCCTCATGGTGCTCCATGACTCACTTTAAGTGCCATTTAAAAACACACTGCAAATAACATACTAAACATAGGTCACTTAATGTCACTATCTTGCAATACCTCTAATTATTTCAGGTGTCTTACAAGGAAGCAGAAACTATTTTTTTTTTATTTATTTTTTTATAAAAACATTGGGCAGAGTAAACTGTCTACTCAAGGAATGACTGCCATCTTCTGGCCCAGAATAGTATTACACCTAATAAAGAATTTGTTTTATTACATTTTAGAAGAGTTGGCCAAAGCTACTAAAACAGATGATAGAAGAAATGGCAGCACTCACTGACAGTGGAATCTTCAACTTCATGTCATATGTGCTTCATCAAAAACCAGTAAGGGCCATCAGGCCAAACAGTGAGGGGAGGGAGAGGACAGTGGGGTGCCTAGGAGGACGACGATCGATTTGTTTGTTAGAACTTCAACGGGGTCCAGTTCTAATGAACAAAATGATCTTCGTCCTCTTAGCAAGTTTTAGTCATATGGAAAGGTGTACCTTATGACGATACCATTTCTGCGGTACAGTTATATGCATATATCTACTATATAATTGTCTAAGACGTTTTCGTGTCGGACCCCGACAACGTGCCGTGGATATGTCACACTCTGTGACGTCATCACGGCGAAGCATTGGCCGCGTAGCGGCCATTGCGAGCCGCTGACGTCACCACGCACGAACAATGGCCGCGAAGCGGCCATTGCGAGTCGGTGGCCGAAAATAGAACCAGAGGCTCGGCCACAAATTTAGCGATGTACCGCTGAGGTAGCGCGAGCAATGGCCGCGAGGCCATTGCGAGTCGCTACCTCAGCCGCCCTGTGCCCCTGTGCCTCAGTGCCTCCTGTGCCCCTGTGCCCTGTGCCTCAGTGCCTCAGTGTGCCCCTGTGCCTCCCGCTCCGAAGCAGCTGCTGTCAGCACATGTTGATACAGTGCTTCGGAGCCTGTGCCCCTGTGCCCCAATGCCCCTGTGTCCAAGTGTCCCTGTGCCCCTGTCACCCCCCATCCCCTGTGCCCCTGTGCCTCAGTGCCCCTGTGCCTCCCGCTCCGAAGCAGCTGCTGTCAGCACATGCTGACACAGTGCTTTGGAGACTGTGTGCCTGTGCCCCAGTGCCCCTGTGCCAAAGTGCCCCTGTGCCCCTGTGACTCTGTGCCCTGTGCCTCAGTGCCTCAGTGTGCCCCTGTGCCTCCCGCTCCGAAGCAGCTGCTGTCAGCACATGTTGATACAGTGCTCCGGAGCCTGTGCCCCTGTGCCCCAATGCCCCTGTGTCCAAGTGTCCCT
>JARQOC010000001.1:161668557-161699509 GCA_033576535.1 Allobates femoralis
GCAGTAATTTGTGGAACTTGCGGAACTTGCGGCGCGGTGGCGGTTTGTGCCATGCAAAGTATAGGTGCAGTTGCGCCAAATGCAGTTTTGAACTTATGGTAGGTGTGGCCGCAAAAAAAAAAAAACCGGTCAGCTGAGTTTTTTTTCACAGCCGCACCTTCTGCAAGTGCAAAATTGCAATTGCTGCACCTGCTGCAAGTAAGTCTATACTTTGCATGGCAAAAAACGCAAGCGCACCATAAGTGTAACGGTAATGCGGCTAACGCGGCAGATGTGGTTCTTTTACTGCATCTCCTGCGAATTACGAAAAATGCTGATGTTATTTTTTTGGATATATTTTTATGATATAATTTATATATAAAAATATATTGGATATAATAACAATTATCAATATAAATATTACTACTTTGACTATATTGCTATGCAGAATGTATATTGATTGCTTCCTTAAATAATATACTGTAGCTATTATTGCATACATTTTGCTGTAGTGTGCTCAATATGAGCTCTGACAAACCAAAAAGCTCTGTTAGAGCTAAGAATGCTGCACGCCAGCGCAAGAAGCGTGAGCAGGAAGATCCGGAAAAAAGATGTCTCCGTTTGGTTAAGCTCAAGGAGGATATGAATAAAAGAATTGCAAAGGAGTCTGCTGAAAAAAGAAGCAGTCGGTTGGCCAAAAAAGCTGAGGTGGAACGAAAAAGACGCAAAAAACAACAGGTGAAGGTGCAAGGAGAAGCATCTACCTCTGATATGGCGTCTATATCTGTGTCTCCAACACCTTTGGAAACTCAACTGCCTACAACATCTGGCCGCAAAAAAAAAAAGGTGAAGGTGCAAGGAAAACCATCTACCTCTGATATGGCGTCTATATCTGTGTCTCCAACACTTTTGGAAACTCAACTGCCTACAACATCTGGCACGGGTAAAGTGAAGTGCAAAGGTTCTTCTAAAACAAGAACAGACAAGATTGCTTCTGCCATCACAAGACACAAATTGGCTAAAGTCAAGCGTTTACAAATTATGTCACCTACCTCAAAACAACGCCGTTTGGCCCATTTGGCTGCCTCACAGCGTCAATTACGCCAAAAAAAAAACCTCAGGAATAAGTCTTCAGTCACTACTTCTTTTCTTGAATGTGTTGAAACTTCTACACAGCTACGCCTTATTTTTGTAGGCATCTACAAAAAACGTCATCGGTTGCTCACTTCACCAACGTCATTAATCCCTATTGGCTTTACTGATGATGATAGCAGTATTTTAGAACATACCTGTGGGCCCATGAATGTGTTATGTGAACATTGTGAAGCACAACATTTTGAGGCTGAAAGGCCATCTGATGGACAGTTCTCCCTTTGTTGTCACAAGGGTAAAGTTAAGGTACCATTACCTCAGTACCCTGAGCTCTTCACTACTTTACTAAAAGGAGACAGCCCATATAGTAAAAATCTCATGGAGAATATCAGGAGCATTAATAGTTCCTTTGCATTTGCTTCGATGGGTGCAAGTGTTTCGCAACCACCTGGACACGGTCCTTATTGTTTCCGGATTCACGGCCAAATTTACCATAGAACTGGAACTCTCCACCCGCTGAAGGTCAAGTTCCAGCATATGCACAGCTCTATATTTTGGATAGTGCTACTGCTACTGAACAACGCCTACAGTCTCCAGAAAATCTCAAGTGTAATCCAGCCTTGATGAGAATTATTGCTGAGCAATTGGAAGGTATTAATCCCTTTGTTTCAGCCTACAAAATGTTACGGCAAGTGGAGGAAGAGGAAGAACAGAAAGCATTTGAACATGGCACAAAAATGCCTAATATCATCATGGCAATTAAACAAGACAGAGAGCAAGACCCAAGACGGTATAACAACCCTACTGTCCATGAAGTTGCAGTCATCTTTGAAAATGCTGATGGAGAGCCACCATTTAATAGAGACATTTTAATACATCTAAAACCAGACACAAATAATCCGTTGGCCCCCAAAACACAGCAAATAAGTATTTTACACAGTAATTTGGATGCATTACTGTATCCATTGTTTTTCCCTCATGGAGAGCAAGGGTGGCATGAATCACTCATACACCAAGGCCAAAATCCTCGCAGGGTGACACAGCTGCAGTATTACTGTTATTTGCTGTCAGTACGGGCAGAATTCAATCCTGTCCTTAATGGAGGAAAACTGACACAGCAGTACTTGGTGGATGCCTATGTTAAGATCGAGGCCAATCGTTTAAATTTTATACGACAACACCAGAAAGATTTGAAGGTGGAAGATTATTGTCTCCTTCAAGAACATTTGCTGAGAAAATCCGTAGAAAAAGGAATCCCCATTGGCAAAACCGTAATTTTACCATCTTCCTTTGAGGGAAGTCCCCGAAACATGCAGCAGAGGTATCAAGATGCCATGGCGATTGTAACTAAATTTGGAAGACCAGATCTTTTTATAACGATGACCTGCAATCCAAAATGGAGTGAAATTGTAACCAATTTACAGCCATGGCAGCGTGCTGAACATCGCCCGGATTTAGTGGCACGTGTATTCAGGATTAAACTTGAAGCCCTTTTGAAAGATATTAATTCTGGATTATTTGGCAAGGTTTGTGCTATGGTTCATGTGATAGAATTTCAAAAGCGAGGCCTACCACATGCTCACATTCTAATTATTCTGGATGCCAACTCAAAACTAAGAACTGAGGTGGAAGTGGACAATACTGTTTGGGCTGAAATTCCTGATCCATCACATTACCCTCTGCTCCATCAAATTGTCATGCAACACATGATCCATGGCCCCTGTGGACAACACAATCCCAATTCTCCATGTATGGAGAATGGAAAGTGTAAAAAAAATTTTCCAAAACAGTTTCAAACAAAAACTGTTATACCTGAGGATGCATATCCAAGTTATCAAAGAAACGAAGGACCTTCTTTTCCACACCATTCCAAGATGATTGATAATTCTTGGGTGGTTCCATATAACCCTTTCCTTCTATTAAAATATAAGTGCCATATCAATGTGGAAGTATGTGCTTCCATTCAGAGCGTAAAATACCTCTTCAAATATGTGTACAAAGGTCATGACAAAGCCAATGTGGAAATTTGTGAAACCAACATCAGACACGATGAAACTCATAAATTCATGGATTCCAGATATGTCAGTGCACCAGAGGCAGCTTGGCGAATCTTTGCTTTTCAAATGCATAGACAATCTCACAGCATTAGTCGTCTTGCAGTACATCTGCCTCATTCACAATCACTTTTTTTTCACGAGGGTGATTCTGCGGACAACATCAGTTATTCAATGGACAGACAATCAACACTCATGGCCTACTTTACCCTCAATGAGAATGATCCCAAAGCTCGGGAGTACTTATATCGTCAAATTCCTGAGCATTATGTTTGGAAAGAAGGTGCATGGGAAGTTAGAAGGAGAAGAGGTGCTTCAGTCATTGGTAGGCTCTACACTGTTAGTATTCAAGAACAAGAACGTTATTTTTTAAGGCTGTTGTTACTCCATGTTAAAGGAGCTACAAGTTTTGATAACCTTAAGACTGTTAAGGAAGTCACATACCCAACGTTTAAAGAGGCGGCATTAGCCCTTGGATTGCTCTTCGATGACAGTGTTTGGAGAAAAACTTTATTGGATGCCTGTGTTCTCAATATGCCTGCACAGCTCCGTGAAATGTTTGCGTATATATGTGTCTTTGGTCCTCCTAATCATCCCCTGGAGTTGTGGCAAGAATTTAAACAACACTTCGTTCAAGATTACTGCCATGCCTACCACCCTGACACTGATGATTGTGAACATTGTGAAGGATACGCCATGACTGATGTTGAACATGTTTTAAAATTTCATGCTAAACATTTCATTGATTTTAATCTGCCACGCCCAAAAAGAAAACCACACATTCGTCCTCAATACAACAAAGAAGAAGAGTTAGTAAGAGCACATGAAATGAAAGCCACCTTAAATGATCAACAACGTTTGGCCTATACTGCAATCCATAAAGCTTTAGAGGATACAAGTGATAAGCCAAAGTGCTTTTTCCTTGACGGTCCCGGTGGAAGTGGGAAAACATATCTGTATCATCTATTGATTCATGAACTGAGAGGAGAAGGAGAAGTTGTCTCACCTGCAGCCAGTACAGGGATTGCTGCTAATCTATTGCAAGGAGGAAGAACTATCCATTCACTGTATGGCATACCAATACCAATTAATGAGACATCCGTTTCAAGAATCAAAAATGATACTGATGCGGCCCAACATTTGAAGACTACCAAACTCTTCATCATCGATGAGTCTACTATGTTGTCAAAATACGCTTTGCATGTAATTGATCAATTATTACGGGATGTCATGACAACTGATGTCTTCAACAAAAATAAATTACCCT
Organism: Allobates femoralis; assembly: GCA_033576535.1. Lineage (NCBI taxonomy): Eukaryota > Metazoa > Chordata > Amphibia > Anura > Aromobatidae > Allobates > Allobates femoralis. The sequence goes on from JARQOC010000001.1 coordinate 161,672,950, forward strand.
TTGGAGGGAAAGTCATTGTTCTGGGAGGAGACTTTCGGCAGTGTCTTCCTATCATCTCCCACGGAACAAGGACAGACATTGTAGAGAGCTGCATTAAATATTCACGACAATGGCAGCTTTTCAATCAATTGCCGCTCATTAACAACATGCGCTCCATTGATTCTGAATATAGCAATTGGTTAATTCAATTGGGAAATGGAGAATTGTCCAATGATTACAACCTTGGTGATGATGTCATTGAGATCCCGCAAGACATGATCTGCACTGGCTCTTTAATCTTGGACATATTTGGTGAAAACATTGTCATTGATGTGAATAATGATGAAAGTATTCAGAATGCTGCATCACATGCCATTCTTTGTCCCAAAAATGACGCTGTGGATTTGATCAATTCAAAAGTGATGGATTGTATTCCTGGAGAATACATGGAATATATGAGCCATGATTCCATTGATCCAGATGAGACGGAAAATCCTGAACAATATCCTGTGGAATTTCTAAATTCTCTAACACCAACAGGAATGCCTTCTCATCTCCTGAAATTAAAAGTTGGTACAATTATAATGCTTTTGCGTAATTTTAACAGCAGAAAAGGACTTTGCAACGGGACTCGGATGATTATTATTGCTTTGTTTGACAACTTGATACAAGCAAAAGTAATTTCTGGCTCGGATGAAGGAAATGTAGTCTTCATTCCAAGAATTGATCTCTGTCCATCAGAGACTGGATTGCCTTTCAAACTAAGACGTCGGCAATTTCCCGTGAAGCCTGCCTTTGCCATGACCATAAATAAATCTCAAGGACAAACTTTGGAGAAAGTGGGGATTTATTTGCCAGAACCTGTTTTTGGCCATGGACAATTATATGTGGCTTTCTCACGTGTGAAGAGACGATGCAATGTGAAGGTGAAAGTGGTGGATTCATGCATTCAAGGGAAATTGGTGCCTAACTGTGAGAAAGTCTTCACCAAAAATATTGTCTATCGGAATATTTTGGGATGAACTTTTGCATATTTTATATTTTTACCTTTTCTATTTAAAAAAAAAAAAAAAAAAAAAAAAAAATTAGTTTAGTCTTTTCAATTTCAGTTTTTTATGTGCATAGTTTATACAATGTTTGTGGAAAAAACACATTTTAGATTTCATTGGAGATGTGTATCATTCTGATTTTATCACAGGGTGATAGAAACCACTATTTTAAGCTCCAGTGCTTTACGTGCTGAGAGATTTGATTCTTATTCTTTAAAGGGAGAGGTTTTTGTGAACAGCTAAGAGACGGGTGGGACGGCTGTTCACACACATCTCATTACCAAGGTGTGTTCCACATGTTTAGATAGATAGGGACAAACATAAATTATTAATTAGATTCTACCACGACATTTTTCTTAGATTTTTTCACTTTGTTGAGGAATATACTAAATGATAATAATTGTACATGAAGGACTTATCAAGAACATACTTGCTGTAATTTTCATAATTGCATATATGTAATTTGTACTTAACTTGCAGTTTGTGCAGACAACATAGTTGTGGCAGTGTCATCCACATCAACTGCAGTCACCTGTGGTTAGTTAGTGGATGCATCTTATGCACCTGCTGAAGCTATGTTAACTCCATTTACTGTAGGTTAATTACAAGTTTTTTTGTTATTGCACGGATATTGCTGCAAGTCTGTAGTTGGTAACTCCTTCTGTATCAATTTACAAAATTTTATTATTTACATCACAATCCTCAAAAAATCTAAGAAAAATCCAGCAATTAAAAATATCTAAATTATATCAATTCGGATTTAGTTAGAGTAGGTCCCACCAGGCGTAAGGGCATCTTGACGCGATTGGTGGGCTGACACAAAGTGGCTGATACATATATTAGTACTGTTAATTCATCAATTCAAAAAATTGACATATTAAGAAGTATTGCTACTTTGTGTTCTAAGACCCTTACAACATAATAGTTCAATTTTCCTTAAATGATATCAACCATACTAATATATGTAGTTGGTGTAAAGATGTCATTGGAATAATTGGATTATTATTTGAAAATCTAAAAAAAAAATTAAAAATATTCTAGACACCCGATGCATTTGCATCGGGCTCACAGCTAGTATATATATATATATATAAAAAGTAATTTTGTTTAAGGCATATAGAAACATTTCAATGGAATCCATCAGAAGGTGTGAGCTCTGCCCACTGAGAGGTGGGGGGTGGACAAGGAGGACAGGGATGTCAGCGATAGGTCTCATCAGACCTGAAGTCACTTTGTCGCAGTTGATGAGCAAGCAGACATTGGCCAATGTATGTACCAAGAACTTCAGAAATAAAAAGATAAGATTTTTGAGTTTTTTGAAAAAACGTAAGTTTTTAAACTTTTTTCTCATATACATATAGCTTGTTAGCATTTGTACGTCATTGGTAGTAACTGAGTGCTGCAGAGAACTTTTTCTAGTTACCGTATATACTCGTGTATAAGCCGACCCGTGTATAAGCCGACCCCCCTACTTTTGCCCCCAAAAACTGGGAAAACTTATTGACTCGCGTATAAGCCGAGGGTGGACTCCAGCACAGGTATACAACCCCCAGCAGTAAGGTATACAGGCCCCCCCAGTGGTATACAGCAGGCCCCCAGGCATATAAGCAGGCCCCCAGGGGTATAAGCAGGCCCCCAGGGGTATTCAGCAGGCCCCAGGGGTATCAGCAGGCCCCAGGAGTATACAGCAGGCCCCCAGGGGTATACAGCAGGCCCCATGGGTATCAGCAGGCCCCCAGGGGTATCAGCAGGCCCCCAGGGGTATCAGCAGGCCCCCAGGGGTATACAGCAGGCCCCCGGGGGTATCAGCAGGCCCCCGGGGGTATCAGCAGGCCCCCAGGCGTATAAGCAGGCCCCCAGGGGTATTCAGCAGGCCCCAGGGGTATACAGCAGGCCCCCAGGGGTATTCAGCAGGCCCCAGGGGTATCAGCAGGCCCCAGGGGTATCAACAGGCCCCCAGGGGGTATCAACAGGCCCCCAGGGGTATACAGCAGGCCCCCATGGGTATACAGCAGGCCCCCAGGGGTATCAGCAGGCCCCCAGGGGTATACAGCAGGCCCCCAGGGGTATTCAGCAGGCCCCAGGGGTATCAGCAGGCCCCCGGGGGTTTATACAGCAGGCCCCGGGGGTTTATACAGCAGGCCCCCGGGGGTTTATACAGCAGGCCCCCGGGGGTTTATACAGCGCCCCCGGCAGTGGTATACAGCCCCCCCGCCTAGTACCGGGCCCCCATGCTGCGGCACAGCATACAGTAGTTCATACATTACCATCTCCTGCAGCGCGCGGCTCCTCCATCTCCCGCCCGGCTTGTTGCTGTAGTGTCATGTGACGCGCCAGTCACATGACACTACAGGAAGATGCCGGCTGGGACTGGAGGAGCCGCGCGCTGCAGGGAGAGATGGTAATGTATGAACTACTGTATCCGCAGCATGGGGGCCCGGTACTAGGCGGGGGGGGCTGTATACCACTGCCGGGGGCCGCCAGGGGCTGTGTGGGGCAATATGCACTGCATCCCCTTGCCGGGGATGGACAGGGGGATGCGTGCATATTAATGAGCCGGGCCCACGTGACCGCGCGGTGTCACTGTAGCCCCCTCCTGCCTCCTCCTGCCCCCAGTCAGAGCCCCCGTCCCCGTCACACACATGTATATACTCGTGTATAAGCCGAGGGGGGACTTTTCAGCCCAATTTTTGGGCTGAAAAAGTCGGCTTATACACGAGTATATACGGTATTTGACCCAGCGTCCCTGCTGGCACCAGTTCACATTTAGTCTGTGAGTGCTGTGCAGTTTTTTTCTCTTCTTTTTTATATATATATATATATATATATATATATATATATATATAAAAAGTAATTTTGTTTAAGGCATATAGAAACATTTCAATGGAATCCATCAGAAGGTGTGAGCTCTCTAGACTGCCGATGGGTCAGAGAAGGTCTTCTAGAGTCTAGGTTACTGTGGCATGTAAATGTTTGGGCACCGCTGCTCAAAATGACTGTTATTCTGAACAGTAAAGCAAGTTGAAGATTAAATAATCTCTACAAGGCATAAAGTAAAAGATTACATTTCCTTTGTATTCTAGTAAAAAAAAAATATATACGTGTGCATCTCAATATATTAGAATATAATCAAAAAGATCATTTATTTCAGCAATTCAATACATGAAGTGAAACACATATTATATAGTCATTACAGAGTGATCCATTTCAAGTGTGTTTTTCTGTTAATGTTGATGATTACGTCTTACAGACAATGAAAACCCAAAAGTCATTATCTCAGAAAATTTGAATAAGTAACACAGAATACCAGCAAAGGCATACCATATGTTTAATATGGTCCCTTAGTCTGGTTCAGTGGTCTATACAATCATGGGGAAGACTGCTGACTTGACAGATGTCCAGAAGGCAGTCATTGCCACACTCCATAAGGCGGGTAAGCCACAAAAGGTCATTAGAGATTAACATCCCGGAGTCTTGAGGAAGAGTGGGGAGGCTACAAGCCAAGCTGCTTGAGGTCTAGTGTGAAGTTTCCACAATCAATGATGGTTTGGGGAGCCATGTCATCTGCTCGTGTAGGTCCACTGTGTTTTATCAGACCAAAGTCAGCGCTGCTGTCTACCAGGAACTTGTAGAGCATTTCATGTGCTTGATTGGCCAGCAAACTCGCCTGACCTAAACCCTATAGAGAATATAAGGGGTATTGTCAAGAGGAAGATGAGAGACACCAGAACCAACAAGGCAGACGAGCTGAAGGCTACTATCAAAGCAACCTGGGCTTCCGTAACACCTCAGCAGTGCCACAGGCTGATCGCCTCCATGCCACACCACATTAATGCTGTAATTCATGCAAAAGGAGCCCCGACCAAGTATTGAGTGCATTTACTGTACATAATTTTCAGTAGGCCAACATTTAGGAGTTAAAAATAATTTTTTCAGTTGGTCTTATAGAATATTCTAATTTTCTGAGATAATGACTTTTGGGTTTTCATTTGCTGTAAGCCATAATCATCAACATTTATAGAAAATAAACCACTTGAAATAATTCACTTTGTATGTAATGACTGTGACGTAGAGATCACTAAGCGGGTCGGGGTACACTCACTTGGCAGCGATAATTAAACATATAGCCATGCTTTTCCAAACAGTAAGTTCATTTCTAGTTTATTGCACCACCGTAAACCACTCCAAAAACAAAAGCATGAGTCTTTCTTGGGCTTACAGGAACATAAAGTATGGTATACAACCTGTTTCCCCTATGGTTATGTCCGCACAGTTCAATAACTGGCACGTGTCAGTGCATATAATTCCCCAAGATCTGGGTTACCTGTTAACAGGTTTGCAGGCTTCACAGACTGGCTTCATATGGGTCCTGTCTTTAGCTCACACTCTCAGTGTCCTCCTGGACTTTCAGGAGCTTCAGCCAGCTCCAGACTTGCACATGGGTCACCATGGACAGGAAACAGGACCTTTGCTGACATCACAGACTGACAAAAAGGAAAATTGTCTGATGCAAAAGTCTGGGAATCGTGCATGGTTAGTACCTCATAGCACACGGCTTTTGCAAGTATCACAGATTGTATGCTTTTTGTAGCAGCCTAAAGTCTTCCAATTCTTGTTTGAGGGATTTTCATCCATCCTTCCTTGGAATAGTCTTCCAGTTCTATAAGATTCCTGGGTCATCTTGCATGCACTGCTCTTTTGAGGTCTAACCACATATTTTCAATGATGTTCAGATCACGGGACTGTGTGGGCCACTGTAAAACCTTCAGTTTACACCTATTGAGGTAGTCATTATGGATTTTGATGTGTTTAGGATCATTATCCATTTGTAGCAATCATCCTCTTTTCAATTCAGCTTTTTTTTACAGATAGTGTTATGTTTGCATCAAGAATTTGTTGAAATTTCATTGCATCCATTCTACCCCCTATCCATGAAATATTTATCATACCATTGGCTGCAACACAACCCCAAAACATGATTGATCCACTCCCATTCTTAATGGTTTGCAAGATGTTCTTTTCCTGAATTTCAATGCCTTTTTTCTCCACATACACCTTTAATCATTGTGGTCAAAAAAGTTGTATTTTAACCTCATTAGTCCTCATTGGTCCACAGGTTTCCAAAATTTATCAGGCTTGTTTAATGTTTTTTGTAGATTACAGAAGTTGAATTTCATGGTGAGGATGCAGGAGAGGTCTTCTTCTGATGACTCTTCCATGAAGACCATATTTGTGCAGGTTTGTCTGAACAGTAGAACAGAGTCTGTACCACAACTCCAGACTCTGCTAAATCTTCCTGAAGGTCTTTTGCAGTCAAAATAGGATTCTGATTTTCCAACCCAGCAATGTGACAAGCAGCTCTCACTGAAATTTTGCTTGGTCTTCCAGACCTCATCTTGTCCTCCACTATTCCTGTTAAAGAGGACCTGTCACCCCCCTGGTGCTATGATAACTGAATGCAGCATGTCTGCTGCATTCAGGGAAGGGGTCCCCCATGTCTCTAGTTCCCCTGTAAGTTGTTAAAAAGACTTTAGAAAGTGTACAGATAACGAGTCCAGAGGGACTTACTCAGTAATGAGTCATCGCTGTTGCTGGTGTCCTCCCCGCCTCCAGCCCTCTCTGTGCCACCTCCCGCCCTCTCTTGTTGAGCCTCCTGTATGTGTCATCGCTGTTGCTGGTGTCCTCCGCGCCTCCAGCCCTCTCTGTGCCACCTCCCGCCCTCTCTTGTTGAGCCTCCTGTATGTGTCATCGCTGTTGCTGGTGTCCTCCGCGCCTCCAGCCGTCTCTGTGCGATGACACATACAGGAGGCTAAACAAGAGAGGACTGGAGGTGGCACAGAGAGGGATAGAGGCGGGGAGGACACCAGCAACAGCAATGACTCATTACTGAGTAAGTCCCTCTGGACTCGTTATCTGTACACTTTATAAAGTCTTTTTAACAACTTACAGGAGGGCTAGAAACAAGGGGGACACCTTCCCGGAATTCAGCAGACACGCTGCATTCAGTGCTGCATTCAGTTAGCATAGCACCAGGGGGGTGACAGGTCCTCTTTAACTGCCATTTCTTAATTACATTTCAAACTGAGGAAGGAGCAACTTGAAAATACTTTACTAACTTCTTATAGCCTTTTCATCCTTTGTGGGCCTCCACAATTTTCATTTTCAGGGTACTAGGCAGCTGCTTAGAAGAAACAATGGCTGCTGTCTTTTGGCACTAGGAGGCTAGAGGTCTTTATACAACTGTGAAATGTTTGCATCACCTGACCTCTCCTAACAATGATCGTCAACAAGCCATAACCGTAACGAGCTAATTAACATTTGAAATCTTGGTCAAAGTTATCTGAGCAAATAATCATATAAATCTCCAAGGGTACCCAAACATTTGCATTGGGCGATTTTCCTTTCTGTAATTTTTAAAAAGTATTTTTTTTCTACCACAAATATAAATGAGATGTGTCATCTTTAACTTTATGCCTTTTAGAGATTGTTTCATCTTCAACTTGATTAACGGTTCACAATAACAGCAATTTTCACTAGGTGTGCCCAAACCTTTACATTCCACTGTAATACATGCAGGCTGTCAATCCCATTCTATCATCATGCCGCCAATGAGCTCTCTATAGGCACTGCCCTCTCCTGAAGCTATAGTATTTGTGTAGGCATCTCCATTGGTCCATGTAAGGCCTTATTCATATAGCTAAAGGTACCGTTACACGGCACGACATTGAAACGATGTCGGCAGCGATCTTGGGGGCGCGCGGTCGTTTTTGGCATCATTTCCACATCGCTGGTGAGATGTAACACGTATAGATATGGTGAGCAACTCGTCAGTGATGTAGTGAGCAGGTATCGTTCGCACAACCCAGCGAACGATCCCTGCTCATTGCAGTGAATGGGCGAAGTTGTAAACGACATCGTTATCAGTGTCACACAGAATGATGCCGCAGGTTGCTTGAGTTGATATCATCAGGTATTACAACATGCTGGTAAACCTGTCAACTCCGATCCAACAATTTATCGTAGTTGAATCGTGCAGTTACACGCAACGACACACTGTCTGTGTCGTTTCAATGTCGCTCAACCTGTGACATTTCAGCGATGTTGCGGGTGATATTGTGTCGTGTAACGGTACCTTTAGTGTTACCATCTCAGAGAAACTGACCAATTTATTTCTCAGGTGTCATTCTAGTTGCTTATGTTATTTTTCATGGAAGCAGACACTCTTTGGACTTCATTTGTCTGGAATCTGTATATTCTTCCTGTGTTTGTGTGGGAATTTTGATTGTAAACACCTATGGGTACAGTAATGAAGATGCTTATGAAGAATACATGGCACAATATAAGAGCATAAAAATTGTATGAAACTTGGATTGAGAAGTTTGTCTTGTGTCTCATCCATTTTTACATAGACTTCATAGAATTTAAAGGGGAACTCTGGAGAGATAAAAAAAAATGTTGGTACTGTCACTGTCCTGCTACATAATGAAGAGAGCTGAACACTACAGTTCTAGGATCTTTAGATTGCTTATAAATCAAAAGAATCATAAATGCTCCTCAGCTCTCCCCCCTCCCTTCGGGGACAGAGAAATTCAGTCTCATGCTGCAGCAGAGCAGGAGGTGTGGTAGGGCTGTGGACCCTGGGGGCTCCAGGATAATCTTACATTCCTGCCCTCTCATACTTCTGTATGAACAGGGATCATGGTAGGGGGTGCGGCAACCAGCCCGATGGTCACACTACAATCCTGCCTGATACACAATCCTATGTAATGTAAGAACAAGGGTGTTCTCCCTTCAAATAGCAATCATGTCACCAAACAGATATGAATACATGCTGTGATCTTCTGCTGTACAATATATGATGGTGCATAATGTGTACTGTCATGTATCAGGCTAGGAGCAGAGGCAAAGCATTACATTGATTGATTCAGCACTGTCATGGTCTCCCCTCCCCATATAAACTTGGTAGCCAGAGGTGTACCTAGGTTTTCTGTCACCCGGGAAAAGAATTCAGTTTGGTGCCCCCACCTCCAGCGGTCTGAGTAGTCTTCATGTGACTGATCATTCATTTACGATTTGCACACTTACAGTCATGTGCCATCAACCTGCTCTACCTAATTCTCTCAATGTTCAGTGAAGAACAAATTATATTACATGCTGTTAGGATTGAGCTACAGGGCTTAGTGTTTGAACTATGGCGCTTGTCCACGTTTAAGATGAAACTCTGTAGTCCCTCTAGGTGACTGCAGGCCTCTGAATTCTCACAGTACATGCACTGCACACTTTCAGGATTCTCCTGTGCCATTGGCAAGATTGGACGATCATGTAAGCACAAGCATGTGATTTACAGTTAGGGCCAGAAATATTTGGACAGTGACACAAGTTTTGTTATTTTAGCTGTTTACAAAAACATGTTCAGAAATACAATTATATATATAATATGGGCTGAAAGTGCACACTCCCAGCTGCAATATGAGAGTTTCCACATCCAAATCGGAGAAAGGGTTTAGGAATCATAGCTCTGTAATGCATAGCCTCCTCTTTTTCAAGGGACCAAAAGTAATTGGACAATGGACTCTAAGGGCTGCAATTACCTCTGAAGGCGTCTCCCTCGTTAACCTGTAATCAATGAAGTAGTTAAAAGGTCAGGGGTGGATTCCAGGTGTGTGGTTTTGCATTTGGAAGCTGTTGCTGTGACCAGACAACATGCGGTCAAAGGAACTCTCAATTGAGGTGAAGCAGAACATCCTGAGGCTGAAAAAAAAGAAAAAATCCATCAGAGAGATAGCAGACATGCTTGGAGTAGCAAAATCAACAGTTGGGTACATTCTGAGAAAAAAGGAATTGACTGGTGAGCTTGGGAACTCTAAAAGGCCTGGGCGTCCACGAATGACAACAGTGGTGGATGATCGCTGCATACTTTATTTGGTGAAGAAGAACCCGTTCACAACATCAACTGAAGTCCAGAACACTCTCAGTGAAGTAGGTGTATCTGTCTCTAAGTCAACAGTAAAGAGAAGACTCCATGACAGTAAATACAAAGGGTTCACATCTAGATGCAAACCATTCATCAATTCCAAAAATAGACAGGCCAGAGTTAAATTTGCTGAAAAACACCTCAAGAAGCCAGCTCAGTTCTGGAAAAGTATTCTATGGACAGATGAGACAAAGATCAACCTGTACCAGAATGATGGGAAGAAAAAAGTTTGGAGAAGAAAGGGAACGGCACATGATCCAAGGCACACCACATCCTCTGTAAAACATGGTGGAGGCAACGTGATGGCATGGGCATGCATGGCTTTCAATGGCACTGGGTCACTTGTGTTTATTGATGACATAACAGCAGACAAGAGTAGCCTGATGAATTCTGAAGTGTACCGGGATATACTTTCAGCCCAGATTCAGCCAAATGCTGCAAAGTTGATTGGACGGCGCTTCATAGTACAGATGGACAATGACCCCAAGCATACAGCCAAAGCTACCCAGGAGTTCATGAGTGCAAAAAAGTGGAACATTCTGCAATGGCCAAGTCAATCACTAGATCTTAACCCAATTGAGCATGCATTTCACTTGCTCAAATCCAGACTTAAGATGGAAAGACCCACAAACAAGCAAGACCTGAAGGCTGCGGCTGTAAAGGCCTGGCAAAGCATTAAGAAGGAGAAAACCCAGCGTTTGGTGATGTCCATGGGTTCCAGACTTAAGGCATTGATTGCCTCCAAAGGATTCGCAACAAAATATTGAAAATAAAAATATTTTGTTTGGGTTATGTTTATTTGTCCAATTACTTTTGACCTCCTAAAATGTGGAGTGTTTGTAAAGAAATGTGTACAATTCCTACATTTTCTATCAGATATTTTTGTTCAACCCTTCAAATTAAACGTTACAATCTTCACTTGAATTCTGTTGTAGAGGTTTCATTTCAAATCCAATGTGGTGGCATGCAGAGCCCAACTCGCGAAAATTGTGTCACTGTCCAAATATTTCTGGCCCTAACTGTGTATACTTCTGGCCACATTCTGATTAGACATCCAGCCTCCTTCAATTCATTTTCATTGACAATGGCCTCACATGTCTAGTCGGCACGTGACTGCATGTATGTAAATCACTTAGTTACAGTTTAATGACCTCTCACTCTCACCGGCGGCACCAGAGAATTCTGACAGTGGGCAGTGAGCGCAGTGCGAGAATTCAGAAGTCTGCAGTCACATGGAGTTGGGAGCGCTACATCGTTGTGTTTGAAAGGGACAATAACCAACGATCTCAACGCTACGCTATGGAGTGACAATTCCTAATGACCTCAGTATAATTCTGGATTGCTGGTGCGTCGTCTTTCACATCGCTGATGAGATACCTGTTTGACATCTTACCAGCGATGTGAAAAACGACGCACCAGCGATCTCTGCACATCGTTATCAGGATCGCTGGTGCGTCGTTATGTGTGACTGGGCCTTAACACATACAACGCGTTTCAACATACCTGAGAAAGACGGTTGTATTACCTGACCTCGGGCACTGCAGCAGGAAGCCTGTTGACAACCCCGTTCCTGCTGTGCCCGGGGCAGATGCCCCACCAGCCCCTCTAAATACGCCACTGTGGTAGCTTCCTGTCTCCTGAAACTTTAGCACTATGCACCCCTCCAAAGCTCAGCTTCACCATGTAGAAGGGCAGGAACAGTACACAATTTTTTTTATCTCCCCGATTTCCCCTTTAATGGCAGAGTCTAAGCAATAAAATGGATGAGAATAAAACATGCACTGAATCTCACAAGCTAGGGTTTTTTTTTTGTTTTAAAACTGATGCATCTACAGATTGATGAAACTCCATGGATCAGTGAGCTGCCCAAGAAAAAAAACAAAAACAGACAGCACTAAGACATGTCACACGAAAGTGTAAATGTAGTCTAAGCATTTTTGATCCATTTTATATAGAACTGTTTTTGTTGCAGTTTGTACCAAAAACGGATCCTCTTTTTGCATCATTCGTTTGTGTTGTTTGTTGCACCATTTTTGAGGGGACAGACAGACACAGAGAAACACACACACACACTTTCTTACCCTCTCTGCAACCCTGCGGTGATCCCTGGTGATTTCTTCCTACGTGGCAGCAGCAGGACTTGTGTATGAGTTGATCAGTGCTTCCAGGACCTTGCACTGTACCATGTGACTCAGTCACATGGGTAGGTCTTAGAAGCACCGAACAACTCACGCACAGGTCCTGCTGCTGCCACTGAGGAAGACATCACTGGGGATCACTTCGGGATCGCGTGGAAGGTAAGTAATGAGAAGTTAGTGGTGCAGAAATCAGACACACAAATTGACACGCTCATTATTTTCTGGATCCGTTTTCTGCACCCCTAATAGAGTAGTAAAAAAACGCTGACATCCGCACAGCAAATTGAAAATCACAATCACTTTACTGGCAGACGCAGGGACTAATTTGTATTTGGTGCACTTTAAGAAAGAAAAAAACAAAAAAAAAAACGCAGCATCAAAAACGGATCAAGAACGTCCAGTGTGAACATAGCCTAACACATACAGTGGGTGAAATAAGTATTAAACCCATCACCAAGTAAATATATTACTAAAGGTGCTGTTGACATGAAATTCTCACCAGATGTCAGTAACAATCCATCCAATCAACACAGGCAAAGAATCACACCATAGATGTCCAGAAATTTAGTGAGGTGTAATAATGAGAAATGACACATGGAAAAATTGTTGAACACATGAAGAAAGAGAGGTGCAAAAAGCCATGGATGACAAAAATAATCCCATGCACATTAAGATTCTAAAATCTTTTCATGTTACATTTAATTATTTTTGATAAAACATTATTAAAAATGTACGCAGACACTTGTAGAAAGTACAATAAGGCAATTGTTTGGAAAAAATATGGCATTAATGACTTTTCCAAGATTAGCTGTGTATCAATACATATCAATATACTGTTAATTAATACAGAATTAGGTGGCGGATACGTGATGATGTGGTAAACATGCCTATAAGGAGTAAGGAGTGGTCTATGAGGTGATCTACACAGCAACAGGCGAGAACAACATTTGTCAATGAGCCAATACGTCGGTTATCACATCACTTTGAACTGCGATATCATTTACTTCAGTGGCTTTAAGGGCCGATTCAGGACACAAAATGGCCGCCATTAGCTTGTGTAGGGGACCGTGCAGTTCCAGAAAAATATATTATTCACTTTCTGGTGCCATAAAAGCTCACAAACACACTAGACTACAATAAAACGATGATTCAACATAAATAAAAAAAGGAAGGTTAGAATTTTTAGACCACAATTAGGAAAGGGTATAAAAAGAGGGCATGAAATAACATAAAAAGTTTGGTTTGGTGTACCTGCCAATTGTTACATACTGCCCATGTATCAGGCACTGCTGCATTATACCAGATATGTACGTTAGACTTTGAAACACTGCAGCGTTTCAGTGAGAAACATACTTTAGGGACTGAGACGCACTGGTGACTGGTCAGACAGGCGGGCCCCTTGGAATGGCGGGTGTCTGAATAGACTGTCATTGTCAGGGGGCGGGGAGAAGTTGCCTGTCTGACTAGTCTACAGCACGGCTCGTTCTCCACCCAGCTAGAAGAGTATATTATTATTTGAAACTACGCAGCAATGCAGAATCAAACATACTGGGCTGAGATAATATAGCGAGTGCCTGGTACATGTTGCCTACGCATTGGGCATATACCAGGCCATTCTGCTTCTCCTGACAACCCCTGAGGTCAGTCAGGGTCTCCTGCGTGTGACAGTAGCATTATGTGGCAGTGCAGTGTACATCCAGACTGGCCTTTCTTGCAGCAGATTTTTAGTCTGCATTATCTGCATGGAATATCCACTGGGTGTTACAGTATAGACATCATGGATGACATTGTCATATCTCATACTCACACTGCAAGGACATTCTGCTGCTGATATTCACCACAGATATCTCACATTACAATGTAAACAGTAAAGTCCGCAGTATAACAGATTGTATAACCACTGTAAGGCAGCTTTCACTTCAGCGTTTATTTAGAATCACGGCAGATCCGACAGATTTCGTTGCATCTGCCGCATAACGGCACAAATGTGGCAAGCCGCCATTCATTCTCTATGGGGCTTGTGGTTGGATGTGGCAGGCGTGTGTTTGCCAGATCCGGCACTTGTGGCAAGTAAAAAAAAAAAAAACGCTGATTTCTTTTGTGCCGCTGCAAGTGCCAGATTTGCTGGATCTGGCAAAACCACAGCTGCCACACCAGACTGCAAGCCCCATAGAGAATTAATGGGGGCTTGCCACATTTGTGCCGGTATGCGGCAGATGCAACAAAATCTGCCAGATCTGCCGTAATTCTAAATAAACGCTGATGTGAAAGGTCCCTAATAAATGCAAAAGTTAATGTGAATAATCCCATTACAAACTTGCAGAAACTCCATAGCAAATAAGTCTTGTGTGGAGATACCTGAACACACAGATGGGTCAAGTCTGCCACAATGAAAGTGACTGCAAACTGGATCTTCTCCTGAGTGCAAAGAGGCAAGTGTGCAAGATGTGTTAGGTTGGGTGTGGACTAGTGATGAGCGAATATACTTGATGCTATTCGTTACCCACACGGATAGTACAGTATTCGTGATACTCATTACTCGTCGAGTATAGCTGGTGCTCGTGAGTGATGTGTTGATCGTGAACAATCTGACACATATTACCGTCTCCCTTAAGTACACAAAGTGAGCTGGCAACCCAGTGAGAGCAGACTGAATGGTAGAGTCTCTCTGGGGGGCACTGCAAGGAGTTTTCTGCAGTAGAAATGCAAAAAACGCTCACCTTCTGCCTGGTCAAGGAAATACTCGTTTTATGGCCAGTGCTGTGTGGGCAGAACCTATCACTAATCGACTAACATTGGACTCGCTATTCAGAGGAGTGCGCGAGTACTGAAAACTACTCGTTACGAGTATTGCAATTATGAATATTTCGCTCCTCGCTCATGCCTAGTGTTGACACCAATGCCCCATACACAACATAGTGCACAGTTGTCTCTCTGCTCAGGAGAAGATCCATTTTGTAGAGGCTTTCACTGTGGCAAACTGCACTGCAAGTAAATAGAGGACAAATCCTACATTCAGGGGGAGAATATAAAAGTCCAAATAAAGCATGTCCAGTATAATAAGAAAAGCAAACAGCGTACAGATCCGATTTTAATACAATGCAGCCGTAAAACTCAACCTAAGATCATCTACACCCACACACAGCATACTGAATGGTGTTCCTACTAACACCAAAACTACTGAAACAGAACATATATTGCACCGATTTCCTTTCCTGGAGGTAACAATCTCTGCATTTAGCTTAAAAACACAACAAACACACACAATTTCTAAGTCATCCACATATAAAGCTCCGATGTGAGTCAGTAGAGTGCACACAAGCTCCTGGATTAGGGCCAGACACGGGCGTTTTCCTTTCACTTTTCCAACAATGAGGGTCAGAAGAGGTTAGTGCAAAGTATCTGCAATGTTTTGTACAAACTCCTCACAGCACATAGTATCTCTACAGTCTAAAGTCTGGTACAGGCGAAAGCTGCAGAGGGTGAAATTCAGATACCAAGTGATTATTAACACAAATTCCTTGCATTCTTTTCCTTGGTGTTTTGGGAAGGAGCGTTGGAGTGTTTGTAAAATCACTTACAGGCCTGAAAATACGAGAATACCACTCCAATATTGCAGCCCACTTACTAGTCTAAGGCCTCATTCACATGTGTGTGAGCTTTGGTCTGTAATACAGTGCAGTATATGGTGCCAATCACAATCAGTACTGTTCTATAGGGGTCAAGTATAATGTATGGAAACTGCGTCTAGAGGGAGTATGGAGAGTTACATACATTTCATCCAATGCAACATATTATGTAGTACATGAGGAAAGAGGTCTGTGCAAGACAGAAGAGGTGTACAATGAACACAATGGGGAATGAGGCCTATAGTAGACATACATTTCATGTGTAATAACAAAAGTAATTAATGGTGGTGAAGCATGTAACAGACTAATACAATTCCAGTTCTCCAGTGGTTTTCCCAGTACATACTTTAAATAAATACAGACAAGTCATTTGCTTTTAGTTAAAGCAATCCAGTATTTTTTGCAGATTATTTGCAATTTTTGTGGTTTTTCACCTCAGTTTAAAACAGCTTAAAATGTGCTGGGAGCGGACAGGGACACTTGTACGCCAGGCTGTCAGGATTCATCAAAACTGACTACTATTGTGTGCCAATAATGCTACTCCAGTCACTGACTGGAGTAGCATTCACCGACTAGCGTAGCACACCTGGCACAGTGCACAGGCCACTAAGGAGAGGTGACAAAGTCAGTAAGTGGCATGCACCTCTTAAAGAAATCATCACCTATACTCTTGCAAGATGATTGTGAGCCATGCCAGGCTCGATGAATCAGCACCACAATGCTTACTGACCAGCAATACCCATTGATGCTCCAAAACAGTTTAACCCTCCCATTTATCACAGCTGTGACACATGACTTTTGTTCTAGAGCTGACTTCATAGTCCCTGTAAATTTGGTTTATCATGACTATTAAAGGTTTTCACTAAGCCATTTGATATAGCCATCTCTTGTTCTTGCACCAGCTGAGAAATAAGTTGGCCATGTAGCAAAGAGCATGCAGCCATGGAAGCCATCTTCATAATGATCCTGAGTGACGTCAACACCAGCTTGCTCTAGCCGCTTCGCATACATGGTCCCATCATCCCTCAAGACATCATGTTCACAGGTTAAGATATAGGTTTTTGGAAGCTTCTGAAGGGTCTCCTTGGGTGCAATCAATGGAGACGCCCGGGTGTCAAATAGAGTAGGTATCTCTTGAACAATTCTAGGGTTTCCTATAGTTTGTATCAGAGGCATATAGTTCTTTTTAAAAGTCAAAGGCAACAATGAATTCCAGTTCAAAAGTTGACGATGTTCAACGGCTTCACGTACGTCTAAAGCTGTGTGATTGTTAACCAGCATGGCTTTGGCAAAAGTGTGGCTCCCATTCAGGTAGTCCAGCCAGAACTTTATCATGACGAAGCGAGAAAGTATTGGCATATCCATATTTTGTTGGTAGGATGGCGTGTTAAAATCTAATATCTGGAGCACTGGGTAAATCAAGGCTTGAAGTTTTAATTTGGTTGTTACATTCTCGTCTTGCGCCAGCTATATAAGAAAACAGAGAGTAACGTGAGTATCATTGTTATTAATTACCAACGCCTCATTATAAGGCCCCCTTCACATCACGTTTTTTTTCTGTCCGTTGGGATCCTGTTTTTTGCAGGACCCCACGGACAGGAATGGACAGGCCCGGATGTGAACTCCGGATGCCATTTCTGTGTCCGGATCCGTGAGTTTGACGGGTCCGGACACAGAAAGAGCTGGGAGGAGCCCAGTGGTGTCGGGGCTGTGATTTGACATGGGGGGAGGAAGAATCCTGTGATCCTCCCCCATGAGAAAAGTTGGGGCTGAAGTTTTGCTTTCCCAGTGTATCTACATAGACTGGGAAAGCAAAATAAACAGAAAAAAAAATGTATTAAAAATAAAAAAAAATATATATAAATGCTCACCTCTCTGCCGGCTGTCCGGGACCCGAGGGCAAGACGGCTGATGGCTGACAGGACCTTAAAATGTAATTGGCCGGTAGCGATCAGGTGATACGTCACGTGACATACCACCTCATTTCTACCGGCCAATCACATTTTAATCACATTTTTAAGGTCCTGTCAGCAATTAGACGTCTTCTTCGCGGGTCCCTGACAGCCGGCAGAGAGGTGAGGATTTTTTTTAAATTTTTTTTAACACATTACTTTATTTAATTTCACTTTAGCAGTGTATGTAGATAGTGTATGTAGATACACCGGTAAAGTGAAATTACACGGGAACAGAGCAGGTTTAGTGTACAGCGCATGCTCAGTACACTATAATCGGATCCGGGAAACAATCCTGTTTTTTTCCAGATCCAAGCTCCATAGACCTCCATGTTATTTGAATAGGACAGCATCGGATCCGATTCTGTACGATTCTGTCCGCTGTGCCCAATATCAGAGCAGTCTCCGATTTTGGGGACGTGTAAAAAGCGGACACAATCGGATCCCTGCACACACGGATGGCCATTAAGAACCAATTCGTGCTCATAGGGATACATGGGGGCCAAATCGGATCCGTGGCTATCCGTTGTAAAATGGACAGCCACAGATACACAAAAAATCGTGATGTGAAGGGGGCCTAAGAATGATTGATCATCATGAGATTTTGAGATTTAGAACTTGGCCTTAGGCCACATTCACACTTTTAGAATTTGGTCAGTATTTTAACCCAGTATTTGTAGCCAAAAATCAGGAGTGAAGCAGATGAAAAGTAGAATAGGAACCCGTCAGCACTTCTGTATTTATCACACACTCCTGGTTTTTGCTTACAAATAGAGGTATAAAGCTCAGCAATACTGAAGGTGTGAACGTGGCCTTACGCTGTTCCTCTATTATTCATCCAGGAAAAAAGTATTCTCCTGTATGTGAAATTTAGAAAGTATATCCTGAAACTGAAAAATAGATAATCTATACTTTTTTTTTTTTTAAGTAAATACATATACTACATGATAAAATATATATTTTTTTATAATAGGGGTATAATGTCACCATTAGTGATTGTCTGTCTAAAGCTGGATGAAGTTGATTTTGAGCATATGAAAACTGATGAGGAGCAGGCGAAAATCCAAGAACTGGGAAAACGATTTGAAAAAAATAATTTTCTGCCTGATCACACAAGTATGTAGTTATTGTGTGTCTATTACAAAGGAGGACAAAGTGTACAAAGAACCATCAGTGCCCCTTAGTGGTCAGCTGTGGGATGGCTACCTATAATGAATGGATGTATATTTTGCAGTTTTCATTCTTTTAGTGAAAAAAATATGTTTTAAACTTTAGTAAAAGTTGTTCTTTGCAGCCAATTCCACTCCTCCACTGAGTATTGAGAAGATCCATGCAAGTTTGACTACTACAACTCCTATGGACTGGCAAAAAGAACAGGGTACTAGGGCCCCCTAGTGGTCACTTAAGTATAGCAGTTTTACCAACAGACCCCAAGAGGATCAGACATTTAACTTTAATCCTGTGGACAGGTGATAATTAATTATGGGACAAATCCTTTAAAAAGATTATTCCCATCTTCATAGATGGATGTTGTTGGACAGTGCTTAAAAACTAAGAAATTTGGCACTTTCCTGTTTATTAAAATTTGCAGCTGATCTTGATATATTAAACACAACTAGGCAGCGACCTGTAGACAGATGGAGATCAGACACCATTACTGTGTAGCAGAGATGGCCACACATGCACCGCGCTCACAAGCTCTGCTCTATTGAGCTTCTAAATCTCTGCTCTGAAGCTGTCCTTGATTGCTGGACTGGAGGACATTATTGGCTCCTAATCCTGGCAGCTTCAGCCAAGAGCTCACAAGTTAGGCTGCTTTCACTTCTGCGTTTTTTGCAAGTTGGCAGAAATCTGCCATTTTTGCAAAAATCGCAATGCGGTATGCGGCACTCCAGAGTGTGGTTATCACGGTGACATTGCCTCCCTCAAAGGGGTGATGTCATGCCTGGAAGCAGGAGGAGGTCCCCATGCCAGGTAACACACTGCATGCAACACAATTCATACTCCAGGCCAGAAGGGGAGCTCTATAACCTGACTTGAGGGGAGCTGCTCTCTCTGGTCTGGAGGATGAGACAGTTAAGTCTGTTAGGCTGTTAGTCTGAGGAGAGGGAAGAGAGAGGAGTGGAGACAACGGCTTTGGGGGAATTGGAGCTGCACCAGACCTCACCCGGAGCAGAGTGCTGACAAAAAGGATGCCAGAGCCCTTGGCTGTGCGGGTGCTGTACACCCAGTCATCCGAATCTGGAGGGCAGGGGGTTGTAAGCCCCCTGGCCAGACTGAGCACCCGGAGGCACTACAGTAGACCAGCAGCATGGGGCTGCCAGTGGAAAGGCAGTGCCCGTAATAGGCTTACGCTGTCTGCCACAAAGGTTAGAACCAACATTCAGAAGAGGGCCGCAGCATAGCTACAGGCAGCAGGGACCCGAAAAATGAGCGCAGTAGGGAGGCCTCCAACCCCACCTGGCGAGGTGGACCCCCAAATGCTTCCAGGCTAGCCGGACTCCTATCATCTGTAGCTAGTACCCTGGATTGCATTATTATCTGCCAAGAAGTAAAAAGTAAAGAAAACTGCACTTTTCTGTGTTCCTTGCTTATTTTCTGCACCCCAACGGTTACCACCACCTGAACAGACTGTCCTACCTGCCCTGGGGCCCCGCTCCACACCCGTGGGGAGCTGTACCATCTTTGCTGCATCACCAACTGCCCCAGTGGTCCTGAACGGCAGCGTCGGCTATCTAAGTGCAAGGAGCCGGATGTCAATCAGCATGATGTCGACAGTGACGTCCCATTGACAGTGCAGAGCGGAAAAGAAAAAACTGTTCTGCTGACACGC
Organism: Allobates femoralis; assembly: GCA_033576535.1. Taxonomy (NCBI): domain Eukaryota; kingdom Metazoa; phylum Chordata; class Amphibia; order Anura; family Aromobatidae; genus Allobates; species Allobates femoralis. The sequence continues at coordinate 161,693,504 of JARQOC010000001.1, forward strand.
AGTCAAATGAAGCAGAAGAATCATTGCCCGAGCTGGGAGAGATTTCTGCAGGGCAGGACAGGCAGGTAGTTAGTAACTACCTGCTGTTAAGTTTTTTGCTCCATAAAAGAAAAATTAAAAGAATAACCAAAGTCTTGGACAAACTCTTGAAGTAGAGACATGAACACTGATATAAATTTTTTTCCACGAACAAAGCTAATTTTAAAGTTCATTTTAACCAATAGATCTTGGAATAATAACAATTTCTACAATTTGATGTTGTTAAAAAAAAAAAAAAAGTTCCTGTACTGAGATAATCTCATATAGGTGTTCCTGCTATGTACTGTGTAATGGGTGTGTCTTACTATACAAGGACATGATCTGATCATACCACATCCCCTGTGCTGAGATAATCTTATATAGGTGTCCCTGCTATGTACTGTGTAATGGATGTGTCTGACCGTACAGGGACATGGTCTTATCATACCACATCTCCTGTAGAGTATAAAGACATTACAGCACAGGATTGTAAATAATTCTTTCTTCGAGGTAAAGTAAAGTTTAAAAACAGGCAGGTAAAGGTTTTACCTCACAAAAAAAAAGATCATCTGTGATCCCGTGCTGTAAGGTGTTTATACACTTTTACTATCTCACCTTCAGTAGATGTGGTATGATCAGACCACGTTCCTGCACAGTCAGACACAGCCATTACACAGTACATAGCAGGGGCACATATATAAGATTATCTCAGCCCAGGAGATGTGGTATGATCAGACCATGCCCTTGTATGGTCAGACACTGCCATTACACAGTACATAGCATTGACATATTATTTTTATATATATATATTATATATATTATATATATATATATATATATATATATATATATATATATATATATATATATATATTATTATCTCAGCACAGGAATGTTTTTTTTAAACATCCAATTGTGAAAAATATTATTACCAATATCTATTGATTAAGATGAACTTTAAAATTACCTTTTTAATGGGAAAACCCCTTTAAGGCAATTGATGGGATAATCCATCATCCTTTCCCTTTTCTATGGAAAGAGAATTTATGTCACCCGCTATGGGGCAGTTTACATGCAGCCACATAAAGCAGATTTTGCTGCGGATTATGTTGCGGTGGTCCTGTTCTTGCAGAAGCCATGTACCGTATTTGTCACGGAATCCTTTTCAGAGTAATAGAATGGATTTATTCACAAATGTTAATCCTGTGTACAGTGTATAAAGTAAGAGATGACTCCTAAATATCCAGGTTACCTGCTGACACACTGCTGCGGCCAGGTTTCCTCCAGCACTGTCTCCAGAGAGCGCTATCCTGTGCGGGTCTACAGAATACCTGGCGAGGACTTCTGGCTGCAAGAAGTATTTAGCGGCTGCATACACGTCATGTATCTGCTCTGGAAAATGCACATTTGGTACGAGTCTGTACCTACAAATAAAGAAAAATATACATAATCATATACATAAGAAAATGTGCTGTGAAAGCCAAGTGCTGATGTTGTACCAAGTGCTTAATTCACCAGCAATATTCCAGCGGTGCAACTTATTTCATGCCGCTCAGTTCCATCTGTGTGTATTAAACCAGGCTGTGCCAGTATTTCAGTTCATCACTGTCCTCGGCCATCACTATCAGTCTTATATGGAACGAGTGGAATAGTCGTTTACTGGCCCGACCATTGCTCCATTCAAATATGAGCTCAGGACCCCTGGTCTTGGAATAGGTGAGGGTCATCATAGTGAAACCTCCAGCAATTAGTAAATGATCACGCATGGCTCCAGGGCTGCATTATTCTTCTAATAGGGGCCTGGCAATATTGGACACAGTTCATGATATGCCCGAGTCTCTCTAGCATAACTACACTGGACCTGCTTTACGTCTATGTGTTCCACTGAAGCCTCTATAGGCCTCAGAAGTCTATAGAGAGGGCAAAGCATGCGTTAAGAAAAACAGATCTTGGGTAGGGGAAGCAATACTTCATTGTGAGCATGCGCAGAACACTTGAGACTGACAGGCATCATATAGTGGTTTTAGAGCTCTCACCTAGACAGACAATGTCGATTTCAGGAAAACCCTTCCATATTTCAGCAAGACCATGGTAAACTACATACATCAAACTAGCATGGTTTACCAGAACAGAAAGCATTTGGGTGATGAATTGGCCTCCTCTTTCACCAATAGAAAACATGTGGCACATTATAAAACAAAATTATTCGGCTACGACAAGACTGGGACAACATTACTCCCCCCAAACTCCAGCAATTGGTCTCCTGACTTCCCAGAAGTTCAGACTGTTAGAATAGAAAGACGTGAAGACCCTTGTTGGTAGACATCCACCGGGCCCAACTTCTTGGAGCCGTTTTGCTGCCATCAGTTTCTAAAGGAGTTATTTTTTTCCAATGCCAATGGAGAAAGATCTAATATTCACCTTCTGATCTGAATCTTATGTTCTGTTATGGATAAAATATGGCTATAAAATATTTGCAAATCATTGCATTAATTTTTCACTGCTTCAACTTTGGGATCATATTTTTCTAATGACACTTATGTTTTAATTGTTGTATAGTTTTAGTATGGCATACAGTGTTAGACAACTCAAATCTGGGTGGATCTGGTGTACAGCGATTCCTATATTTGGCCTACTGGACTGCTTACACAGAGCAATTAGCATCATAACTCACTAACACAGAATATATATAAAGAAGATGAAGACAGATGCCTGTCCTATGTACGTCAGACATTTCACATATGCAAATTATATATATAAATAAATGGAGACATACTGTAGGAAAATATTAATAACCTACAATCTGATCCCAAACCGATCAGTATTGGATACCGAATATATAACCTACATAGCAGAAACATAACCCCTTAAGGTACAAGAAGACAAGTCACCGCAGCAAATCCAATGCTAGAAATGTATTAAATTTAACATATCACAAAATTTACAAATTCTTACAAATTTTTACACTCAATGATCACCGTAGTGCGAGAGGGAAACTGGACTGTGGTGAACCACAGAGGAGGGACATAAAATAGCCAATAAATAAGAGGAGACACTCCTCCAAAGCTCCACATTAATGCTGCTTTAAACCACAGTTCAGTTTTCCTCTCTCACCAGGGTGATCATTGAGTGTAAAATTTGTAAGAATTTGTAAGTTTTGTGACATGTTAAATTTAATAAATTTCTAGCATTGGGTTTGCTGCAGTGACTTGTCTTCTTGTACCATAAGGGGTTAAGTTTCTGCTATGTAGGTTATATCCATAGGAAAATACGCTGAAGGAAAATATGACTTATTAGCCAAAAATGAAGTGAGCTATGCAGGAATTGAGTGAGATATGCAGGAAAAGTAAACCTAAGGCCGGCTGTCTGGTGTAAACTGGACATCTACGGACCCGATTTTGAAGCAGAACCAGGGGGCAAATATGCCCTACGATCCGGTTTGCAGCAGGATTCCCCTGATTGCAGCCGCACCTACTGAAATTTCAAGATCACGGCTAGCGGGGAGCTATCATCGGTCCTGAAATCTCTGCAGGGACAGCTCATGGTGCTGAAGTTTAGCAACGCTTGACGCTAAACTCCAGCACCCAGTGTTCGGCTCCCAAATCCAATTTTATGTCTGATCCGGCGCCATAGACCCCCATGTTAGGGGTGCCGGATCTGGGAGGATCCGATTTTGTCAGATTTTTCCCCCGAACACAAAAACATTGCTTGCAACGTTTTTCTGTCCGGGAGAAAACTCTGAATTGTCCTGGATCCTCCCGGACAGATGGAAACCGGATGGCACATAGCTGCCATCCAACTCCATCCGGCTGCGTTAATGCTAAATTGGGTCCGGGGCTATCGGGTTTACACCGGACAGCCCCGGACATGATCTTGCCATGGTGTGAAACCGGCCTAACAGATATACAAAAGGAAAGATACGAGATGGGGGCTGTCTGTGGTGTAACGTGGCATTGATGGATGGAATGAGACATGATGTCCCAGATGTGCTTAATTGGATTTGAGTCTGGGGAATGGGGAGGCCAGTCCTTAGCGTCAATGCCTTGATCAGGCTTAGCATTGACATGTGTCAGAAGGAACCCAGGGCATACTGCACCTGCATATGGTCTGACAATGGGTGTGAGATCTCTTCCCAATACCTAATTTCAGTCAGGGTACCTCTGGCTAGCACATGGAGGGTTGTGCAGCCCCCCAAATAAATGCCTCCAAATAAATGCTGGAGGATGTTGCAGGCAGCAGAACCTACTCCATGGTGTCTCCAGACTTGTCATATCTATCACGTGTTCAGTGTGAACCTGCTTTCATTTGTGAAAAGCACGGGGAACCAATATTGAATCTGTCACTCTTGGTGTTCTCGGCAAATGTCAATTGCCCTGCATGGTGTTGGGCTTAAAGCAAAACACCCACTTGTAGATGTCGGGCCCTCATACCACCGTCATTTATTCAGTTTCTGACAGTTTATGCAGACTTATGGATATTAGTGGCCTGATGGAGGTAATTTTGCAGGGCTCTGGCACACAGGAGGTAGCGGTCCTGCTGTGGGGTTGTTGCCCTCCTGCTGCCCCCTCCACATCTCCTGGTGTACTGGCCTATCTCCTTGTATCTCTTCCATGCTCTGGACACTGTGCTGACAGACTCCGCTAAGCTGCTTGCCACAGCTCGCATTGATGTGCCATCCTGGATGAGATGCACTACCTGGGCTACTTCTGTGGGTTGTAGGCAGGGCCGGCACCAGGTTTCTGTGGGCCCCGGGCGAAAAAGTCTCAGTGGGCCCCCTTTAGTACATATCATGGACTATAATATATATATTGCCGCACACTTTCCGCAATTCCCATAGACAATTCATGGGGATTGCCGCAAATGTGTAGCAAGTGCAGCCGCTATGCGTAAAATGCGGCAGATGCAGATTTTTTTTTACCGCAACTGCCACATTTTAAAAAAACGCCTATGTGAAGGCAGCCTTACAGGAACAGTGACTGCCGAAACCAGCAAGAGCTGTTTCTGACAGTGAGTATATTACACGTTGTTAGGGCTAAAATGCGTTTGCATTCTCTTGCGCTTTTTAAAAATACCCTTCAAATGCAAAATGTTGCATTTTTGTGAGTCTGAGGATTCTTGGTATATACGCAAGCATCCTCAAGCACACAAGTAATGCAAGCAGCTCAATGGAGCCGCACTGCCATATGGGTGGCACCGCAGCCAAGCGGAATGTTTGGCCATCTGGATCTCTCTTTCTCCTCACCTTTCTTCTCGCTGCTCCGGTCTCCTCCGGTCGCTCTGTACATATCAGCACAGTCATGACAACATCGTGCCCCTCCATGCTGAGCTGCAGAATGCAGACAGCGGCAGAAGAGACTCTGGAGAAGAATGCTGCTGGCAAAGGCGGCTGGGACTATAGGAGCGGAATCCGCGGGGGGCTACCACAGGTACACATACCTCGTACCCACGCGGCTCCGCTCCGTACACCTCGTACACACGCGGCTCCGCTCCGTACCCCTCGTACACACGCGGCTCCGCTCCGTACCCCTCGTACACACGCGGCACCGCTCCGTACCCCTCGTACACACTGGGCTCCGCTCCATACACCTCGTACACACTGGGCTCCACTCCGTACACCTCGTACACACATGGCTCCGCTCCGTACACCTCGTACCCACGCGGCTCCGCTCCGTACCCCTCGTACACACGCGGCTCCGCTCCGTACACCTCGTACACACGCGGCTCCGCTCCGTACACCTCGTACACACGCGGCTCCGCTCCGTCCACCTCGTACACACTGGGTTCCGCTCCATACACCTCGTACACACTGGGCTCCACTCCATACACCTCGTACACACATGGCTCCGCTCCGTACACAAAGTACCCACTCGGCTCTGCTATATTCACACTGTAAATCCCTCCTGACCCCACACATAAGCTTCACCAAATTGCCATACCCCTAGTACACACTCACCTCTGCTACATCCACACTGTAAATCCCTCCTGACC